>AYEL01086005.1:0-15156 GCA_000484575.1 Olivierus martensii
ATAAATATATATATATATATATTTATTTTATTATATATATATAAATTAGATATCTCTGATAGATATGAATGCTAATAGCAAGTGTCACTAAATAAGGTAATGCAAACTATTATCAATAAAAAATTAGAGAAAGATTAAAAAAAACTAAAAATCTTTGAATAACAGATCTGATGTTCAATTTTCCATCCTAGATTTTATTTCAAGTAATTTACGCCAATTATAATATATAAAATCAATTTCTAATACAGTAAAACCTCGATTTTACGTTACTCGATTTTACGGAAACAAAAATAAAATAAATAATATTAATACAATATTTGCATAAACTGTCTACACAGCTACATTCAGCATTTGAAAAATAAAGCATTCATTTATTGCATAATGCATCATTTTTTTATCCGTACTGGTGCGTGTAAATAATAAAGCACTCATTTATTGCATAATGCGTCATTTTTATTTTAAAAACTTACCTAAATTTAAGTAGGCCTAATTTAATTTTAAATACTCTATGTAAAATAATACAGTTTTTAGGCATAAGTCACATTAATTAGTACAGGTTTGTTGAAAATGCTAATTAATGTTTATAAAAAAATGTTACTTCGATTTTACGGACCAATCTTGCCCCATATAATCCGTAAAATCGAGGTTTTAATGTAATCAATACCTGTCTTTAAATCTTTCTGCCTAAATTCCCTAACAAACGAAAGTTGTTTCATCAAAACCTATTCAGATGTTCTTGCATTATGAGCACACGCGAGCGCTCAGGTATTTCAGATTTATAATATATGATATAATATATATAGATATCTATACAATATATATTTTTATAATTATTACTAAAATAATTATTTTTATATTTATGCCATTTAAAAGAAAAATAAATTTCCAATTATAAAGTAAATAATAAATTCCAAGGGTGATATTGGTTTGAATGTTTCTTCAACTGAAAACCATGCACTTAAATACATAGTATAAGAAAGTACGAAGAAATTTTGTAGATACATTATATTTTTAAAAAATGTTACATGAAAATTCTAATCTGCTAATATTCCAAAATTATCGGATTAATTTCAAGATAAAAATGCAACAATATGTATTGTATTGTACTGCATTTATAATATATAATTGCTTTGTAATATTTAGATTTGAAACATAAAAATATTATTTGAGTAAATAATATATTACTGAAGAAACGTTAGAATTATTCTACAGACGTTTTAACATCCTGTTTTCAGTTAACACAAACAACAGATAAATCCTAATATCCTGTATATCAAATATAAGGTCTCCAACGTCATATCAGAGACCTTATGTTAGATATCTGGCAGAATCCTCTTAATTTACCGGAATTTTGTTTTATATGAGTATCTGAAGTGTTCAATTGTAAGTTGTATCAGATTGTTATACGAATTATTACTATAATAGTAGAATAGTAGTCTTTTAATTAGTGTTTATTTCTGTTGGTTTTAACATATTCTATTGGTTTTATTAGGTTCTTGTATAATTTATAATTATAGATTGTATATACTTTAGCTGGAATTTATTTCTTTTGATATTATCAGGTTCTATTGGTTGTATCAGATTGGTAAACTGTATTTCGTTTTCTCTAAATTGGGGCCTATGAATCGCATAGTAGGAGATCACTTAAGGATACTGATTGTCTATCATATTTCTGATATAGTTCTATCTGTCCTTTATTATACTTTCCTATTCCGGATGATCACTAGCAGCAATTTACTTAGTAGTCTAGTTAGTTAGATTTTATTCTTCATCTTTCAAACCATGATGGCACTACCTATAATTATTGATGCTTTATAAGCGAAGATTGCTATTAATACTAAGTTTTCCTATTCAAAAATATTGAAAAAGTGTGTATAAATATAATCACATATATATTAAATGAAAAACTAAAAGTAGTAATTTAATTTATATTAAATTAAATTATTCACTTCAAGTCAACCAAACCAGTAAAATGTGTCTCCTTTTGAACAATAAAAAATTATCAAGTTGATTAAAATTTAATATTCTTAAATTTCTGATGGAATTTATGCTTTTTTAAGAAATTTTAGCAAAAGGAACTGCCTTTCCTTCTTATTATCATCTGCAATGATGACGAATCTTTAACTAATTACTATTAAATATATATCCTGCCACTGATACTTCTTCCAAATTTTCATTTCTAAAACTAATTACCGGGTTCGCTGATCGTATAGATCAAATAAAATTCTTCCACAAGTTACAATATTATTCTTCCTATATCGTTGATGATCATTAGTAACAATACCTCCCGGGAGAAGTTTGAAAGGTCGTATGAGGTTGCTCGAGACAAACAGTACAAATGTGAACTGTAGGTTTATGACGTAACTCCTGACAGGAAGTATGGATGTTTATCGCGGATGTGTGAAAGAATTTAAGAGAGAAATTTAAAAAATTTTTATATACTTTAATATATTTTGCATCGAACTGATTGGGAACCAGCTAATTTTAGATACCGTTTTGACAAAAAGTAATTGTAAAATTTATTATAATTTTTTAAATCATAAATACCGTATAAAAAATATTAAAACTTTTAGCTTTTTCTTTATATGAAAACCTTTAATATCCTAAATAATATGTTTTGTTTTATATTCAAGTCGCTGCATGAAGTAATATGATTTTGTTCAGAGAAGTTAATATAATTTTTAAAATCAGAATTGAAGAGTGTGATCATAAAACGTATCAGTCCATTTGCTCTTGTTACTTATCGTTATTGCTATTGTTTCGTGAAGAAATTTATTGTATTTGCTTATTGTATTTAGTCTCATTGTTAATTTATTTAATTATTGTATTTAAAGTTATAGTTAATTTATTTAATTTATGTATGTTCATCTATTGTTACTTAATTTGTTTTCTCTCTACTAATAGTTAAACAATTATCTAGATTGTTGTCTCTCTCATTGCTCGCTCTCTCTCTCTCCTTTCCTCATTAACCTATCACACAATTTTTGATAGTAATGTTCTTGCAATTTCTCTTACTTTCCTTTCAACTTCTCACTTCCTTTCCTTTTTCAAGGCTAAACTTTAATGTACAGCATTATGTTTCTTTGTTTTCCAGTCCAGTCTTGACAATTTTGATCATTATTTATTTGATGCAAATATATACTTCTGTTGATGTGATCTATCTTGTTAAAGGCTCGTTTGTTCTCAAAGTCATGGCAACCGATGTGTACGGAACATTCGATTTCTACTTTACTTTAGAAAACTCATTCAGTCCAGAGAGCGGTAACGATGAAAACTTGCCTAGTCCTATACGCATATGCAGAGAATTTTCCTAATCCTGTCAGCAGGGCGGTAAAAATACAAACTGCTGTTACTGTTGAAAATAAATTTATTTTTTTATGAATTTTGTGGCGTTTATTAAGGATAAAATTGTATGGATGTTAAACTGATAACGAATCACGCAGAAGTATCATTTTTTCCATATCATTTATCCTGAAAATTTCATAGCGATACATTAATTATTTTGGTGTTCTTTTGTAATTGCCATTTCTCGAGCTAATAAATTAAAAGGACAAATCATGTATTTTTTCCGGGTGACTTCTGCCAACTTTATTTCAAAAAAATTATCTGAAACTAATTAAAATATAATACTTAAAATAGATATATAAATATAAGATATCTATCAATAAATTGTAGAAAAATCATTCATTTTATTGCAATTTTAAAAATATCTCTTCTTGTAGAGATTTGTGATAATGTTAACGATAATAAAGCGAAGTCAAATATTTGGTTGTTTTATCTGATTCAGCAGTTCGTCAGCGTAACATTAACTTCTAATGACGTCTATGATAAATAGCGATATGATGTAGTGTGATGTGATTTAGTGTATCAGAGGATGAGTGAATAGATAGCCCTCAATAATTCCCCAAAACTCCTATCTTCAGCCAATAGCGAGGGTTCGTCAGCATAACATTAACTTCTAATGACGTCTATGATAAATAGCGATATGGTGTAGTGTGATGTGATTTAGTGTATCAGAGGATATGAGTGAATAGATAGCCCTCAATAATTCCCCAAAACTCCTATCTTCAGCCAATAGCGAATAATTATTGTGAAGCTTGTAGGAAATAACTGACCGATTGACAGGTTTGACCTTGAGCATTTGTGAGCTTACAGTTGAACAATGGATTTTTCCCGATCTTAACTAACTCGAAACAACTTCAAGCAAATCAAACATTTATTATAGGAGATAAAGAGAAAGATTTTTACAAATGTTGGCGCCTGTAGAATAACATGAGCGGATAAATACCTTAATACAAAATATAAACGGACGTTCGTGTTCTAATAGTTTTTCGAAGGATGGGAATTTCGTTGTACTATCGACAATAGTCCGGATGGAAACTTTCTAGTATTTTTCTGTCTGTTGTTTATGTTCTTGATTCTCTCTCCAAAAGTGTTTAGTCCCCTATGATGCACAGTTGGATGATAGTATTATTCATCCTGTTTCCGATTCCTGTAACAACTTTAAATGCGGTTCGAATAAATCGAGATTATTATAACGTTATGATTTTACTAGAAAGTTTCGTTTTCTTATCAATAACGAAAGACTGTTCACTTTCGACGGAGGAAGCAAAAACTTATCTAAATCTTTTATCAATCTCAAAAAGGGAAAAGAAGTTATATCGACGTGAAACGTTCATATGTGAGATCACTTGCCCGATTACTCACGTCCTCTAATCGAAGGAAATTCGTTATCATCATGACGGATGCATGCATATGGATTTCTGATATATAAGTGCACGAGGAGTCTGAAATCAGAATTGATAGATTTTCACTCAACGATGCAGAAAAGTCTAGAGTCTTTCTTCAACTCAG
Source organism: Olivierus martensii (assembly GCA_000484575.1). Taxonomy (NCBI): domain Eukaryota; kingdom Metazoa; phylum Arthropoda; class Arachnida; order Scorpiones; family Buthidae; genus Olivierus; species Olivierus martensii. The sequence goes on from AYEL01086005.1 coordinate 4,855, forward strand.
TCCTGATCCGAGTGTCTTCTCAAGAAGTCTTCTCGAAAATCTCCCTCCAGCGAAAGTTACAGACTTACTTGAATGGTCTCTCTCAACGACGGACTGAAGTCAGCTGAAAGAATCGTCTTGAAGTAGTTTACTCATTATTCTCTGTTTACCTTTCTAAGAACTAAAGAACTATTACTCATCGAAAGATTTACGGCCGTATTCACCAACAGGATCGAGATCGAGTCTAATCCTCGATCACAGAATCTAAGATCGAGTTGGAAGCTGGATCGAGATTCTGTTGGTATTCAATCCAATCCTAGCCATTCAATCGTGATTCTTGGCTATTCTATGGGTCAAGTCCCTCCATGTCTTTCTGTCTCTGACCAATTCCCTCAGTTCCTCGATGTTCTTGCCCGTGTCCATTTTGATTGTGTCCAGCCAACGGGTCTTCGATCTTTCTCTAGGTCTTGTTCTGCTCACCCTCCCCAGCATCACATCCTTCTCCAGTGAGTTGGCCCGCATCATATGACCGAAAAAGGTCAGCTTCTGCCTGGTGATCTTACCTTCCAGGGAAAAATCGGGATTGATGCCCTCCAAGACTGACTTGTTGGTGACCCTCGCTGTCCAGGAAATCCTCAGGAGTCTTCTCCAGCACCACAGTTCGAACGCGTCAATCTTTCTTCTGTCTGCCTTTGTTAGGATCCAGGTCTCACACCCGTAGGTAGCATTGGGAAACACAATGGCGGTGACCAGACTGCGCTTGGTGGTGATTGATACGTCCTTACACCTCCAAATTGGATCCATGTTGACCATCGTCCAGGTCTCACACCCGTAGGTAGCAATGGGAAACATAATGGCGGTGACCAGACTGCGGTTGGTGGTGATTGATATGTCTTTACACCTCCAAATTGGATACATGTTGACCATCGCTATGCGCCCGAGAGCGATTCTTCGTGTGATTTCGGGGCGCCAGTCGCCATTGTAGTCTACCTTGGATCCCAGGAAGATGAAGCTGTCGACCACCTCGATCTCCTCGTTATTGATCTTTATATGGACTTCCTTGGCAGCACTGGTCATAAATTTTGTTTTCTTGATGTTCAACTGAAGTCCATCTTCTCACTTTCATTTTTTAGCTTCAGGTCATTCTCGCTTTCCGCCAGCAAAGTTGTGTCGTCAGCAAACCTGAGGTTGCTTATTGTCCTACATTCAACTGAAGTCCATCTTCTCACTTTTATTTTTTAGCTTCAGGTCATTCTCGCTTTCCGCCAGCAAAGATATGTCGTCAGCAAACCTGAGGTTGCTTATTGTCCTACCCCCAATCTTCACCCTCACTTCAGATTCCTCTAGGTCCAGTTTCCGCATGATCACTTCAGCGTAGAGATTGAAGAGAAACGGGGAAGAGGGTGCAGCTCTGTCTGCTGTCTTTCTGTTCGTATTCACCGAATGCGAATTAGCCGATCCAAGAAACGATCTCTACTGTTAGTAAACCGTCAAATTATTGGTTTAAAATATCACGTGCTAATGATGTCATGCTGAAACTGCAGTACTTTCAGAAACTTATCAGATTATAGGTGTTAAATTTTGTGTATTCTTACCATGGAAAAAATGCACAAATATTTACTATATTTGAAAAAGAAGTACTATTAGAAATAATTTTCTTTAAAACTGACTAAACTGCGCATGAGTCGATCCCGATCCTTACTTCAATCCGAACAAACTGTTGGATCAAGATCGGGATCAAGTTTTGTGTCCAATCCTAGATTCAAAATCCTGGTGAATACAAAACTATAGACTGATCCACGATAGTAGCTGATCTCGATCTCGATCCTGTTTGGTGAATACGGCAGTCGTTAGAGAACTTTACAAGAATAAGTAATAAGTACTTAGTCTCCCGTGCAGCGATCTTATGCTTGACGTCGCAGGATCAAAGTTTGTAAAGAATCTCTTTCAATAAAATGGAGTCTGGTCATTATATCTTAGTCTCCAAGCCATAAATCGCCACGGACTTCGTTTGACTTTCTATAGAGTGGTCCTGCAGCAACAACCTGGTCGGCCTGGGTTGCGCCCTCGCCCACGCCCCCAGGGGGCTGTTCCTAATGAAGAAATTCCTATAGGGTCGGTAGAGCATGGCTGCTTCCATCCCTCGCCGATTGGCGCTCTGTGATTCGCCACTCGACCGTCCGAGTCCCTGCGGGTCGGGATTAAGAATTGGTCCGTCGTATGCCCTGCGTGACGTACGAGTCCTCTAAAAGGGTCCCAAATTCCAAGGTGGCGTACCGTGCCGACGGGAAGAATTACCCACAATCTTCACCCTCACTTCAGATTCCTCTAGGTCCAGTTTCCGCATGATCACTTCAGCGTTCTACTATAAATTGCTTTTAATTATACACATTTTCTAAATTTAATTCCTCGATATCAATATTTAATTTTCTATTAACCATTAAATGTCTTGTTTAAGACCTAAGTGATGTTTGAGTTGCTTGCACGGTCTCTAGATGATCTAATGAACCGTCTTGCCCCGTCCACGATTATTCGTGATTCGGGTGACACTCGTGGTTCCTCCCTTTTGAGAGGACCTTCCGCCGTTGTATCAAAGACTCAGTGGGAAGTTTATTCAGTTGTGTGAGCGGTACTCTGTACTGCCTTCTCGGCTATGGTTTCGGTTGCTTCGGCAACTCCGGGCGCAGGGGGCCGAGGCTGAAGGTTCTTCAGCCCGGCAGGCTTGCTGGACCAGTGTGGCCCCCTTGATGAAGTGGCGCAGAGGTGGGGTTCCCTTCTCCGCCGACAGCTCAGGCGATGATTAAAGCCGAGTTCCATCTTGCAGAAAGATCCCTGTAGTGCCAATAGGCAGAGCAGGGCCATGTTGCCTTTTTAGTCGCCTTTTTGAGCCTATAGATAGCATAATTAAAAATACTGTGTAATCAAATGAATATATTACAAAAATATATAACTACTATAAATTGCTTTTAATTATACACATTTTCTAAATTTAATTCCTCGATATCAATATTTAATTTTCTATTAACCATTAAATGTCGCACTTTCTGTACAACAAAAGCTTTGATTAAAATTTTATAAAATTAAATAATTATAACTACTCGCATTTTTTAAATAAGTTAATAACGCATCAAATAAATCTTTAACTAAGCCCGTTAGCGCAATCTTTATACACGTCCTTCAAAAAAGGATTATTTGGAATTTGATCATTGTATTTTTCTATCCAAAAAATACAGGTTCTTATTGATGGCTTTTTATTTTCGGTAAAAATTTTCACAAAAAAACGATGTATTCCTTGCAGGACAGCAATTAGTTTGTATCACCAATCTGAAAGATCAGTGTCATCTGTACGTATACGTCAGATAAGACCAATCGAAAAAAATACTCGTGCAATTACATTTCATTATAATCAGACAAGGGTATCATAGTATATGACAGCAGTAACTTCCTGTTGCCTCATAACATATTGATCTCATTTTCATTTCAGTTAAGAGCGTTAAGGGCCACAAAAAATTCCCATCAAGGGCTGCCAGTTTGTCACCCTTGGTCTAGATCAGGGGTGGGCAATAATTTTCTGCCGAGGGCCGGATAAACAATCTCCAGGATGAAGCGGACCGTATGAAAATTGAAAAGTACCTAAGGAGAAATTTAACTTTATGGTGTCGTAATCATGCAATTATTAATTATTATTATTATATAATTATGTAAAGAAAGTATTGATGATAATATTAGCTACTCTATTAATAATTAATAAAAAACTACTTGACATAAAATTACTATTTACGTTCAAGCAAAACTGATTCTTGCCAAACACATTCTTCTCATCATTACACTGGAAAAGAATTAATGGCTGCGCCAATTTATCTACACACGTTCTTGTAATCTCGCTATCGTATGTAGCCACTTTTGTGATACACAAATAATATATTCGTGTATCAATATTATTTTTAAAATACACTTTTCTTATGTTATTTTCTTAGTCTTTTTTATGCAGAGAGCTCAAATGCATCCGTAGAAACTATTTTTTTCATCAGAAAGATTAGAAAATAATTCTTCCTACGAATTAATAAATTCGGATAATTTTCTTTAAAAACATAAATATTTTATCAAACTGATTGATTGCTAGCAACCTATTACATCAAAATGTTACAAAATATTAGGTACTTACGTAATTAATTTTGTAAAAACAAATTACAGACTTAATGTGAATGGTGAAATTTACTATGTTCATGGTTAATAACACCATCAAAATTAGAAGTAACCTGAGGCCCTAGTCTCGAGTTTATCTGTTACAACGCATTCGTGTTAGCAGTATCATGAGACACCAACTCCCATGTTTAGACAGAATTGATAGGGGGTTAGCAGTATCACGTGACACCATCACGAATGCGTTGTAACACGATAAACTCGAGACTAGGATCCCTGGTAGGGTACGTGTACACTTACGACGTATCCATTATTTTACACTACAAAGTATCCATTATTTTATTTTTTCTTTTCGAGTAGAATTTTACAAATGTGGGCCTTGAAACTGTAATTTTTACTTTCTCTTTTCAAGTAGAATTTTACAGATGTGTACCTTGAAACTGTAATTTGTTCTAGTTCATGAGACGGGCCGTATAAGATGCCTTCGCGGGCCGGATCCGGCCCGCGGGTCGCCTTTTGCCCAAATCTAGACTCTAGAATCTAGAGTCTAGATTATGGTCTTTATATTGTCATAATTCCTAGTTAATTGTTTTATATATAATATATTATATATATGCGTGTACAATTAATATGCTATACATATCAAGTCATTCCAAAAGCAATGTCTTTTTTAATAATAATGTCTGAAATGGACATAAATGTTAATTTATTTGTTATTTTAATAAAACGTGTATTATCCATTTGAATCAATAACACGTTTCCAACATTTTAAATGCTTTAAAAATTCATGTATAGGCAAGGAGAGACAGGATTGCACAAAAAGAGTATAAAAAATGACATTACTTTTGAGAGTATCTGATATATATAGATCAATAAATATTAAACTGTACTTTATGTTATAGAAACTACAATTACAGTTTTCCCTTCATTCATAGGACTTCTGAACTCTGTGAACGCTTCTTGGTCTTCGGTTGATTTTCTGGTATGGATTCACCTAAATATGGTGCGCAACAATACGATCTAACCTGATGCTCTGATCCTCTTGACCCTGAATATAGTATAAGGAATGTCCAACAAACGAAACTGATGGAAAATTTGCCGTGTTTACAAATTTCTCACTTAGTATTTATTCTTAATTTTATTAATATATCGATAAGTATTGAGGATAAAAGGAAACTATTTAGTAAATTTTTTAAATCAGTTTGATGTAATATATTTTAATCTCCTAATTTTAATTACTCCAAGAAAGGACATGTTGAGGAATTAAGCAATTTATTATTTTGCCTGTTTAGAATTTCATTAATATCTAGTTTAACTAATAAAATTTTTGTTTGAGAGTCACTAATGATGCATTTTGTGAAATATAGCAAACTGATAATTTTCATTTATTGTAACAAATATTTGATTTAGCATAGGGGAAGAGGAGGAACAGTAAGACATGGGGGTATAGTGGGATACAACAATTTTGAAATGTTTAATTCTAATTCACTGTTAATACTATCTTCTCCAAAAAAGGACATGTTGAGGAATTAAGCAATTTATTATTTTGCTTGTTTAGAATTTCAGTAATATCTAGTTTAACTAATAAAATTTTTGTTTGAGAATCACTAATGATGCATTTTGTGAAATATAGCAAACTGATAATTTTCATTTATTGTAACAAATATTTGATTTAGCATAGGGGAAGAGGAGGAACAGTAAGACATGGGGGTATAGTGGGATACAACAATTTTGAAATGTTTAATTCTAATTCACTGTTAATACTATCTGTTGCGGAAAGCTGCAATCACAGCCTTAAAACCAATCTGCTTTGCATATGGCGATCACGTGACGAGCGTAAGTTTTGTAGAAACAGTTGAGAACCAGAATGCGAATATATTTTTGGTCACGTACTTCTGCCCATGTAGAATTAATACTATCTGTTGCGGAAAGCTGCAATCACAGCCTTAAAAACCAATCTGCTTTGCAAATGGCGATCACGTGACGAGCGTAAGTTTTGGAGAAACAGTTGAGAACCAGAATGCGAATATATTTTTGGTCACGTACTTCTGCCCATGTAGTATTTGTTCAGGTAAACATTATAATGAAGCTGGCGTAAACAATGAATGGCGTGCTTATATGGCAGTTCCATAAGTTTCTATACAGAACATATAAAGTGGAAATGAATTAGAAAAGGATACAAAATAAAAAGAAAGTTGTTTCAAGAAATGATAGAGGACATTAGTGACGAGCATAATCATGATATCATTTTTGATGTCTCTTGTGATGATGCAATATAAGACTTGGAAGATTACCTACCTCAACCTGAAGACCTTGGAAGATTACCTCCATATAGTGTTGAAGAACCGAGTAATGATGTAAGAAGGGGAATGTTTGTACTGGTGGAACTTCAAGAAAAGGATAAAAAACAGCCGTAATATATAAATGAAGTAGCTGGTGATAAAGTTAATAATTCGAATATAAAGTGAATTTTCTGAAACAAAACAAGGAGTTAATGCCAGGGAAGCTCTTCTACCAGAATTTGAAGATATTTCTAGCATATTTGAAAATGATATCAAAGTGATCTCACAATACCTTACCATCATGGCAAAACTATAAAACAAAAACCTATATGACATTTGACATTGATTTGTCTTCTAGCCATGGGCTAACCGTAGCCTACAAAGATAGACAATTCCTAACCGGCTTGCTGTCTATTGTTAAAGTAGTTCCAATTTTTAAGAATATATTTCCTCTTTCTCTCGCTTGGAGTGCTGTTTTCCGACTGTTTATAAACATTGTTTAATCAATTTAAATAGACAGAAATAATCATACAAAACGAATTTTAAATCACTTTATTAAAAAATAATGTTAATAATAATAACTTTTAAGAATATATTTCCTCTTTCTCTCGCTTGGAGTGCTGCTTTCCGACTGTTTATAAACATTGTTTAATCAATTTAAACAGACAAAAATAATCATACAAAACGAATTTTAAATCACTTTATTAAAAAATAATGTTAATAATAATATGAATTAATTCAAAATAAAAATAAAAATTTTATAAATATTTAATTTTTATTTTATTTAGAATATTAAGAGAAAGTTATTTGGAATATATATATATATTTTTTTTGTTTAAATTACTTCAATAATAATTAGTAGATGTGTACAATATTAACAATAGTAATGAAAAAAATTTTACACACAAACATAATATTCATTTATTAAGTATAATTATGGTACAACTAAATGGCTTGATAGGAAAACTATTATTGAAATCATTATATTGATCAATATGAAATCACTTTTAAATCTTGCGTAATACAGGCTTTGACTTGATCACTAACTTTGTTTCTTTTAAATATGTATCAATTACAATTTATGTATATTTCTTTTAAATATGTATCAATTTTACTATAGTTTGACAGATAGGTTTTAAAGAATTTTTGAAGGATTATTTTACATACATCCTGCTGATGTCCCTTGTAACCACAGGAAAACATAGGATTCCCAGCATGTGAGGAAAAGGAAATCACTTATGTCAGCCATGACTTTCTAGGTTTTAATGAATTTTTGAAGGATTATTTTACATACATCCTGCTGATGTCCCTTGTAACCACAGGAAAACATAGGATTCCCAGAATGTGAGGAAAAGGAAATCACTTATGTCAGCCATGACTTTCTGTTTCTAGTGGGAAATAAGGCATAATTTCTTGAACTCTTTCAACTCGTTGCAGAAACATAATAAAGCTTTGTTTTGGATATTGAAGTCCTCCAAAATCTTTCTCCCGAATTAAAGTCATTAAAGCTGCTGATGATTGCGGAGAGCATGGTAACTCACGAAAAGCAAAACATGAAATGTTTTCAATAGCACGTACTAGATAACTACACATGTATCCCAAGGCAACATTGTGTATAGTGGTCAATGGTGCATTGCTTGGTTCCTCTTGAAGCCTATTGAGCCCAATCTTCTTTATGGTATCTGTGAACTTTTCTTTCATTGTATTTGTAGCTTTTCCAGTAGTTGGAAAAATCTCAGAAGAAACCCACATTTCACATGGCACATGTTCTGTATTTGTATATATTAATGAAGAAACTAAATTAGTGATTAGAATTTTGTGAAGAGTCTGCATGAGACTAGTAACATTTGGTTGTTCATTACTTCCTCCCAGCTGCCTACTGACATTGCTCATCCATTGATGTCGACCTTGTTCGACAGCGGGAAATTCATGGAAACGTAACTGGTTTTTTTGATGAATCAGAGGAACAAATTGGAACATTGCAGTGGACCATTTTTTATCATACCATACGGAAAAATATATACAAATAACAAAATAAAGTTACAAACAATTAACATATACGAGAAGTAGCAACACAACAGTAGGAATGCAACGCCGCCTTCTGGAAATTTTTGAAAACAATGTCGTCTTTTATTAAAACGACTCTAGAGTGAATTGGTTCTGAGGAACAAATTGGAACATTGCAGTGGACCATTTTTTATCAAACAATACGGAAAAATATATACAAATAACAAAATAAAGTAACAAACACTTAACATATACGAGATGTAGCAACATAACAGTAGGAATGCAACGCCGCCTCCTGGAAATTTTTGAAAACAGTGTCGTCTTTTATTAAAACGACTCTAGAGTGAATTGGTTAAGCTTTGTCTATTCTTGTAGGCTATGGGGGTAACGTTCATAAAACAGCCAAACAGTCGAAAAGAAACAGTAACATTTTTGTCTCAGTGCAACCCATTTGTCTGGAATACAGTGAGAGGTAGAACATTGTTTTGCAACATAAAATGCAATTATTTGCAATTTGTTTTTCTATTTCAATATTGTGACTAGTCAATAAAGATAGGCATGTATGATATTGAATAAATGAATTGATAATGCAATTGTAAATATTCAGAAAACGTGATATCATATTTTTTCTTTTATCACTGTTCCCCATCTTTCCCTATATTTTTTCACCATTTCAGCAAAATAATATAAAATTGATATTTAAAAAATTAATAAATTTTATTTTGTTTTCAGATTCTTGAAATCCACGAAAGAAATAAATGAAAGTTGACTATAGCGTGTCTCAATTCAAATTTTCTTAATGGATTCCATAGCAGAAAAATTCTTTTTTCTGAAATTCCAGAAAAGGAAACAATTATTATTAAAAAATTCCAAGTTTTATCTGAAAGAAAAATCTTCTGATGGTGATGTCTATGAAAAAGATATTCACACAGAAGAGAATACCACGTCTGATATTCGCACACATTCTGAAGGACCTCATTTACAATGTGATATTAATGAAAATATAAGTAGCTACCCACAAAAGTCGAATAAGAAAAATCCTTGCACTGAGATTGGAAAAAATTCTCACAAATATGATGTATGTGAACGCACATTATCAAGAAAATTAATACTGATACAACATCAACCCATTCATATTTCAAAAAAGGACTTGCAATGTAACGTTTGCAAACGAAATTTCACAAGAAAGGATAACTTAATGAAACATCATCGAATTCATACTGTAGAAAAGCCGTTTCATTGTAACATTTGTAAACGAAATTATATTCAAAAAGAAGATTTGGAAAATCATATTCGTATTCGTGAATTGGTTAACCTTTGTCTATTCTTGTAGGCTATGGGGGTAACGTTCATAAAACAGCCAAACAGTCTAAAAGAAACAGTAACATTTTCGTCTCAGTGCAACCCATTTGTCTGGAATACAGTGAGAGGTAGAACATTTTTTTTTGCAACATAAAATGCAATTATTTGCAATTTGTTTTTCTATTTCAATATTGTGACTAGTCAATAAAGATCGGCATGTATGATATTGAATAAATGAATTGATAATGCAATTGTAAATATTCAGAAAACGTGATATCATATTTTTTCTTTTATCACTGTTCCCCATCTTTCCCTATATTTTTTCACCATTTCAGCAAAATAATATAAAATTGATATTTAAAAAATTAATAAATTTTATTTTGTTTCCAGATTTTTGAAATCCACGAAAGAAATAAATGAAAGTTGACTATAGCGTGTCTCAATTCAAATTTTCTTAATGGATTCCATAGCAGAAAAATTCTTTTTTCTGAAATTCCAGAAAAGGAAACAATTATTATTAAAAAATTCCAAGTTTTATCTGAAAGAAAAATCTTCTGATGGTGATGTCTATGAAAAAGATATTCAGACA
>AYEL01086006.1:0-13134 GCA_000484575.1 Olivierus martensii
CTCTGTCCTACATTAAAGTATGGAGGAGGCTCAGTAATGGTATGGGGTGCTATGTCTGCGCATGCTGTCGGAAATCTGCATTTTATAGAAACTACGATGGATAAGCATGGCTATCTTACCATTTTGAAGAAAAAAATTTGAAACAAAGTGCGGAAAAAATGGGAATTTTAGATCAATTTTTGTTTTACCAGAATAACGATCCTAAATACAAATCATACATCGTCGAGAGTGGCTGCTTTATAATTGTCGAAAGGTATTGGATACACCTCCCCAATCACCGGATATCGATATGCACCTCCCCATGTTCATCGATAGAAAAATCGCAAAAGCTCTCGATTTGGACAAAGTAATCGATCGTTTTGCATCATTAAGTAAAAATCACCGCATAATTTTGTATTGAGCTGATATCAAATAAATATTTATAGTAAAGTTCGTGGTCCGAGTTTGTTTCCGTTCCTCTAATGTAGTTCTATATCGAAATCACTCCTCTACAGACTCACAACGGTCTTCAAATATACAAGTATACAATATATTTACAACACAAAAAATAATATTTCCATACTGTATACATATATAAAGCAAAATACACTAACAAAAAATGCAGTTTAGAGAATCTGGACGACTTCACTCGTTGATAAAAAATAGGAGAGAGTCCTTCCAACGCCCCTACCGTTGACCTCTGCTGAACTAACTTTAACCCCGAGCCTGTCGCTTCTGACCCGCTCCGTCCACTTTCCGTGCGATCTTTCCTCTCTCTCTCTACACGTCTGTCTTCTCTTCGATGCCTTTGATGTTGTGGTCACAGATTAGTAAATAAAAAATGAATTAATAAAGTGGCTTGAAATTTTTATCAACCTAATTTTGAGAAAAATTTAATTTAAAAATTTTATAGATGTTTTATGTATTTGAATTATCTTTTCTTTCTGTCAATCTTTCTATTACAATCACAATTCTTTCTAATCATTAATTGTACTGTTTGCTCATAATGCACAGGTATACATTATTTATATAATGATAAGAATGAAAATAGCAAAACTAGAAGTTTATTGAAGGTTTAAATGAAACTGCATTTTTAATATATCATTCAAACTTTCTCATTAAATATTTCCAAATATTTAAACAAAATTAATTGGCTCAAAAGGAATAAAAATAATTTAAATATTATTTTAAATGCAAAAAAAAAAAAATATGTATCACTATTCCAATTGTAATATACAGGGTGATTCAAAAAGGTTGCGCCAAAATTTACAGACCTGTAGAGGATGAAATTCTGAGTAAAAAAGTCTAGTTGCGTTTTTTGATTCGAGACTCAGTTTAAAAGATATAAGGTGCAATTGTTTTGTGACGTCATTTCCGGTCCAGCCAAAAACTTTTTTAAATATATTTATTTGCATTCTTCAAATCATCTATAAATTTTAGCTACTTAAAAACTATCCTTAAAAATTAGGAGCATCTAGAAACAAAATTGTTTCCTTTAAAATTTTATTTTTACTTGTTCTATCCTCAATCTCAAAGATCAATAAGAGCTTTTATGATTTCCATATATTAATGAGAATAATTTAATGAAAAATTATTTATTTCTTTAAATAAAACTTATAAAAAAGTTAATAAATTCTTTCCATAAACAGTATTAATTAGTATATATTCCTATAATTATGGTGTTGACTAAATTTTTTCGGAAACAGATAGCTTCTATTAATAGTTGCTAAAAATATTAATACTATAAAAAAATATAAAATAGTAAATAGCCTAATCTATAATTTAATATAAGAATAGCAAAACCAAGTATCTTTTGAAACTTATTATAAAAAAGTTACATCTATGATAAAATGTTTAAAAAATTGTTGTTGTTTCTTTTTTGCTCAATTTCTTATTAACAAATTTGATAACAATAAATTCTAAGGCAATTATAATAGGTAATTAAAAAGTTTTTATAATTTCAATCAGATCCTTGAAAATATGAGTTTTTTTAAATTTAATTGTCAATAAAAGGGTTTAAGAATTTTTCTTAGTTTTATGCATAAAATTATTCCGAAGTTAATTTCTCGAGCAGTAATTGTCAATAAAAGAGTTTAAGAATTTTTCTTAGTTTTATGCATAAAATTATTCCGAAGTTAATTTCTCGAGCAGTTGTGAATGCTTTAGATATGTTTAGATCTATTTTCCTTCAACAGCAAAGTATACTTTCGAATTATATAACTACAGTACTGTGAACATATACATAATGGCAGATGTATAATAAATTATAACTTGGTTTACGTATGTAATAAAGCATTTACACAAAACTTAACAGTGGATTTATGATTATACACATTTAAGTGTGGTCAGTGCTTCAGAAATCCTTATTGTTTTCCACAATACTAAGAAAATTCGCTTATTCTATTTACCCATGAAGAATTATTAAATATGATATTGTAAATAGGCTGTCTTCTAGTCATGACATTCGTAAAGGTTGGTTCTCACTAGCGCGGTTTCGGGCAGAAAACCGCCTTCTAACGTCATCGCACTTGGTCAGAGACCGGTTTTTCGGCAGCGGTTCCAGTCGAAAAAGCTTCGACTTCAACCGCAGCGGTAGCTGACCTCTCTGCTTTTTGACCAATTCGCGTTTCAAAACGAATGACCTGCCAACTGGTGTCTCTCTGCGAAACTACTGAAAGTAGTATAGTAGACTGGTTACTATCGTTACGTGTATGTTATAAGTGAATGTTGTTATGTTATTGGTAATCTAAAACAGAAACTTTCACTGAATTTTTGTCTTTTCTATGGAAAGTAATTTTTCTAGTATATTATATGTCAGATGCTTGTTGATATTAAAAAGTTCAATAAAATGTTCTGATAAAATTGTCCAACGGATTCTATGATTTCGAAACACTCTCTCACGTCTAAATATTTTATATTCAGCTTCGAACAAAAAATATATGTCTTTCACCTTTCTTTGTGCTACCAACGATTTATAGCACCTCTTCAAATGAAGTCGATTTTCCACGATGATGTCACCTAAGCTACTCTATACGTCATCGAAGTAGGACTACCAGAATAGCGCTAATCTTAAACTTTACAGTAAATTGTTGGACTCCGCCTCAAGAAAGCTACAGGGCGGTATTGGCACCACGGGTATGGTTGCATAATTATTTAAGTGATGACTCAATTTATATTATCTATATAATAAAATCCTTATGTCTGTTCCTTTCAGCCATCTCAGTGGTTACAATAATCACGTAATATTTTACCTAGCTACATTATATGTTTGGTAACAATATATATTTTCAACAATCGTATTATAATGTCATTAATACTATGTTCGAAATTTTTTAATTTTTTAAAATATTTATCGTAAATTTTATGGATATTTACAAGTGTCCATATAAGCAGTCAAGAATTCTAAAACTCTTTTTGGTTTCACCCATTTAAACATAAAAATTTCCATCATTATCAGAAATTTCGAAGTGAAATAAACCGGTGATAATTAGCAAAAATAATAAGCTTCTAGTGAGTGTTGTGAAAGTTCCAGGCCCGGAATCAGAGATGCGGAATGCGGAAAAACAGACGTTAGACCTAAGAGCGATATATCAAACGATGCGCGAGTAAAGATGGGATAGAGGCTGTTCGTTGTGTACGGACTGAGACAACATTGAATAATAATCAACCGCTTCTTTATTGTTAATAAGAGAGATTTCTACTTTTACAACTGCAGCCCAACAGACAAATGAGAGAGATTCCTTGAATAATTAGAATCTTCTTCGAGGACTGCCGAATCAGAAAAAAGGAGGAGCCACTAGTTACCAACAATCTTTAGACCTTCCTTTATAACAGTTTTTAGTCCCAGAATTGTCGATGATAATGTAGGCACCAACGAACACTTATTAGAAGAAGCCTTCCTGTTAGAATCTGTTAAAAGACTTTAATGTTACGTGTATACATGTTATTAATATATTTTGGGTTTCCCAAAATATATTAATAACACGTACAGAGCGGAGCACAAGTAGAAGGATAGACGACACGACGTTTGGAGAAGCAAAATCAGTCAACCAGACAAGCCAAGACTTCGAACCAAAAGCTTCTACTTGAGTCGGCTTGGTTCTTTTATAATTGTGACCCCTTTCTCATCTTTCCTGAGGACAATTATTATTTTAGCTTACATAATTATATGGGTCAGGTATCGTTCTTTGAAACGTCACTTGAATAAACCATCTTAGATTTATTAGGCCTATATTCCAAAGGACAATGAAACAATATAATACATCCTGTTATTGAACAGTGCCATTAAATTCACATTCCTCAATTCGTCTCCACTCGGGGGGGAATTCCTGACCCCAGAGTGTAGAAATTTTCATCAAAAAATTATACAGTCATTTTTGAAGTATTATTATTAATTGTAATAATATCAGCATAGTAAAAATTAATATATTTAATGTGTAGTGGATACTTCAAAGAATACTTTGCTTTCAATGCCGTTCTAATTTAACCGTTTTAAGTCACGTGATTAAAAGTTACATCTCACCCTGATCAATGGAAAAGATGGCAATTTTTGTTTCAAGATTAGATGCCGAATTTAAATTTTTGTATTTATGATTTATTTTCATTTAACTAAAGTATTAGGACCTAAGCGGAGGTCTTTGGTTCGAAGAAAGTTTAAAACTTGCAGCATAACATATAAACAGAGATATTCATGAATTACTTCGATGCTTCATAAATAGACGATAAATTTATATCTACCTTACAGAACGTTAAAAGTTGATTATAGAAATATAATCATGAAAAATATGGCGTGGAACCATACAGTAAATAATTCATTATATGTTTAATACTAATTGTATATAAGGGCTTTATTTTATTGGACAAATGGACAACTTCTACATCTTTCTTAATACAAATTTAATAAAACATTAAATTCATCATGTCAATGTAATAAATTCTTTTTTACATTGACATGACTAGCAGTTTTATTAGGTATTATTATGTTTATAATGCTCTACAATCCGATTTTTAATTGGTTTTTAGCCAGAAATAAAAATCACATCTCGAATTAATAATTAAATATTCAGTATAGAGTGGATCGGGGAAGATGGTAATCGGAGGAAGATGCTTATTTTTTTCTAATTCTTTAAACAGATGGCGATAAAAATTTTATTATTATAACCTCCTATAAGCCCGACAAAAATATAGATGATGGCTATTATCGGATTATCAAATACTTGCATTAGAAATCGAAAAGTTTCCAGCGAGTGTTGAAATTTTCATCAAAAATTATACAGTCACTTTTTGAAGTATTATTATTAATCGTAATAATATCATCAAAGTAAAAATTAATATATGTAGTGTGTAGTAGATACTTTAAAGAATGCTTTGCTTTAGATATCGTTCTAATTTAGCCATTTTAAGTCACGTGATTAAAGGTTGAATCTCACTCTGATCAACGGGAAAGATGGCAGCATTTGCTTCGGGGTTAGATGCCGAATTTAAATTTTTTATTTATGATTTATTTTCATAAATTAAATGATAAAAACATATATTAGGACCCAACCGGAGGTCTTTGGTTCGAAGAAAGTTTAAAACTTGCAGCATAACATATAAACAGAGATATTCATGAATTACTTCGATGCTTCATAAATAGACGATAAATTTATATCTACCTTACAGAACGTTAAAAGTTGATTATAGAAATATAATCATGAAAAATATGGCGTGGAACCATACAGTAAATAATTCATTATATGTTTAATACTAATTGTATATAAGGGCTTTATTTTATTGGACAAATGGACAACTTCTACATCTTTCTTAATACAAATTTAATAAAACATTAAATTCATCATGTCAATGTAATAAATTCTTTTTTACATTGACATGACTAGCAGTTTTATTAGGTATTATTATGTTTATAATGCTCTACAATCCGATTTTTAATTGGTTTTTAGCCAGAAATAAAAATCACATCTCGAATTAATAATTAAATATTCAGTATAGAGTGGATCGGGGAAGATGGTAATCGGAGGAAGATGCTTATTTTTTTCTAATTCTTTAAACAGATGGCGATAAAAATTTGATTATTATAACCTCCTATAAGCCCGACAAAAATATAGATGATGGCTATTATCGGATTATCAAATATTTGCATTAGAAATCGAAAAGTTTCCAGCGAGTGTTGAAATTTTCATCAAAAATTATACAGTCACTTTTTGAAGTATTATTATTAATCGTAATAATATCATCAAAGTAAAAATTAATATATGTAGTGTGTAGTAGATACTTTATAGAATGCTTTGCTTTAGATATCGTTCTAATTTAGCCATTTTAAGTCACGTGATTAAAGGTTGAATCTCACTCTGATCAACGGAAAGATGGCAATATTTGATTCGGGGTTAGATGCCGAATTTAAAATTTTTTTTTATGATTTATTTTCATAAATTAAATGATAACAGCATATATTAGGACCTAAGCGGAGGTCTTTGGTTCGAAGAAAGTTTAAAACTTGCAGCATAACAAATAAAAGAGGAGGCATGAATTGCTTCAATGCTTCACAGATATATGACAGGCCTGAGGAGTCATGAATTGCATCAAGTTTCACAGATATATATGATAGGCCTATATCTACCTTACAGAACGTTAAAAAGGCGATTATGGATTATTATAACCTCCTGTAAGCCCGACAAAAATATAGATGATGGCTATTATCGGGTTATCAAATATTTGCATTAGAAATCGAAAAGTTTCCAGCGAGTGTTGAAATTTTCATCAAAAATTATACAGTCACTTTTTGAAGTATTATTATTAATCGTAATAATATCATCAAAGTAAAAATTAATATATATAGTGTGTAGTAGATACTTTAAAGAATGCTTTGCTTTAGATATCGTTCTAATTTAGCCATTTTAAGTCACGTGATTAAAGGTTGAATCTCACTCTGATCAACGGGAAAGATGGCAATATTTGCTTCGGGGTTAGATGCCGAATTTAAATTTTTTATTTATGATTTATTTTCATAAATTAAATGATAAAAACATATATTAGGACCCAACCGGAGGTCTTTGGTTCGAAGAAAGTTTAAAACTTGCAGCATAACATAAACAGAGGAGGCATGAATTGCTTCAATGCTTCACAGATATATGATAGGCCTATATCTACCTTACAGAACGTTAAAAAGGCGATTATAGAAATATGATGATGGAAAATATGGCATGGTACCACACAGTAAATAATTCATTATATGTTTAATACTAATTGTATATGAAGGGCTTAGAAAAAACTGTTAAATTCACTTTCCTAAGTGTTTGGGATACCTTATTTTATATGGACAAATGGACGACTCTTACATCTTTTTTAATTAAAAGAGATTGCTCTATATCAACTTTTGATTTTCGAGATAGGGAGCCACACTAAAGCCATCAAAGAGTTGAATGTGGCTCAAAAACCGCAACTTAACCACCGTGGATGTATACAATATCTAAATAGCTGATTTTATTTAATTCTTGTAATTTTATAGAATTTAATAATTTATTCTAGTAAAATATACATGCTATAGTGAACAAGAAGTTTGTTCGACGATTAAAGAGTTCATTTTTGCTATTTATTAAAATGAATAACATGAAAAGCGCAGTAGCATCTTACCCGGAATATTCGGGGTTTTTTTTAAAAAATAAAAAATTACCCGATTGCTATATCAAAGATTTTAAAAAATAATAAAAAATTACCCGATTGCTATATCAAAGATTTTGATGGCCATCTTACCCGGAATATTCGGGGTAAGATGACTAATTGTAACTTTTTGAAAAAAAATATAAAAAATTACCCGATTGTTATATCAAAGTTATTGATGGAGTCATACATGCAAAACACTGTAAGTTTAAGTACAAAAAATATGAAAGAAAAATATTCAAATTTAATATCAAAAAGCTAAAGTATGGCGACTTCCCCCGATCCACTATACTGTACTAAAAAAAAGTATGGCGACTTCCCCTGATCCACTATACTAGGATATATTACTATGAATACGGACGTCATTGATTTAAATCTATTGTAAACAATGCTTTATATCTTTTTTTTACTCCATTTAGAGTCATGCCTAATAAAATATATTAATAATAGAACAAATCATAAAGTATATGTGCTTTAATAATTAAATGTTTTCCATTTGTTCTTTGAATTTCGTTCTTCCGTCACTTGGTGGACAAGTTAATATATAGTTTTCCAATTGTCCTCAGTGTGGCGCTGTCGAGTGACGTGTCACTTTTGAGGCGCTGAGTGGCCAAGGTTAGTAGAAGACAAGGTTGTCTCATGCGGCTGAGTTTTTGACTTCCTGTCTAAACCGGAAATACGTCATGGGTAGATCTGGATCAGAAGCGAGAATAGATGTGATTATTGCTATTGTAGGGATTGTAGAGTTCAAATTCTTATTTATGAAGTTTTAATTAATTAATTAATTAACATCAGTTTAACAAAGTAATCTTTAACAGTAAGTATTTAAGTTTACATTTAGCATTAATAGCTACTTGACAGTGTGAAATGTGTATTTTATTTTAAACGATGTAAATTTAGGTTCAGCGAAATATAGTTATACCTGCTGACTAACATGATTATAATAGAATGCGTATTTAAAGTTTAAAATTACTGGTAGGGAAGAAAGTTGTGCCGGAGAACATGCTAAAGGAAAAGCAGTGATTTATAATTTATTATACAATATCTATTATTAAAAGTATTGAAAAACTTATTTAACTAACTGTATAAATTAAATACTGCAGATATGTTAAATACTGTATCTGATTACATTGATTATGTTGTATGTGAAAATGAGAATTCATTTTTATCAGATGTTCCAAATCAGTCATCAGAAGAATATATATTAAAGGATGATGCATTATTATATTTATCAGAAAATGGATTGCTAAGAAATATAAACACAATATCCTAATTTAGGAAAATTTACTCGTGAAATCAAACAATCTGAAAACACTTATTTCCTATGATCATATGTTCAACAGCTTTCTTTTGGTGGTCTTGTTGAACCCTCAGAAGAATTTTTTAATTACCAAAAAAAAAAAGTGGAACATATATTTTTGCAATATTCAAATGACAAAATTTAAACCAAAATTTGTATTTAATTTGACCCATTTAATGAAAACAACAATTCATTTACCTGAAGATGTAATAACAACATTTGTTACACAACGTCTTTACATTATTAAATTAAAATATCTAAATTATTTTATAAAACAAAAAACATTTTCGTTTAAGAGAAAGAATAACTTTAGATATGAAAGAAAGCTTAAAAAATATATATATACTTAGAATTTTAAATTCAAAATAGTTATAATTCCAAAGAAATTAAATTATTCAAACAAAATTTTTCTTTCCTAAAACATTATCAGCTCATTCAGTTCTTGTTAAAATATGTGTTATAATATATTTTAATTAGCAAGAAGATAAAATACAAATACGTTAAAATATCTACATATCTGTGTGCTATAATATATTTTAATTAGCAAGAATATAAAATACAAATACGTTAAAATATCTACATATCGGTGTATACAATACACATCGTTCGGTTGCTAAGACAATTCTGATCCTTTCTCTCTGCACATATGTCCAGTTCCCTCTTTTTTTTATTGCTTTAATCACTTCCTGTTTGTTTGGTGGTGCTCTCTTTTTGTGGGTCTTGCCTACACTTATCATAATACTGTATAACACTCCCCACCTTAGGCGGATCCACCAGAAATATTATCATTATTGGATGTCACATTCATTTTCATGCAACATTTTATTATTTTATCGTTACTCAGTTTCTTTGTAAAGATATCGGCATCTAACTCTTCTGATTTTTCATGAATTAATTTAATTGTTCCGTTCTCCAGTTCCTCTTTTACAAAGTGATATCTTCGATTGATGTGTTTCGCGCGATTATGCACTTTTCTCCCTTGTACCCAATCTATAGCCGGTTTGCTGTCCGTTTGCATTATTATAGGTTTCGTCAGATACTTCTCATAGTTCATCTCAGTTAATAATCCTTCCAACCATAATGTCTCTCGAGTTCCTTCGCAAATAGCTACTAATTCGGATTCACATGTAGACATTGCTACGATGTTTTGTTTTCTACTTTTCCAACTTATTAGTGAGTCACCTAATTTTGCTGCAAGTCCAGAGAATGACTTTGCATCTTTAGTACTGTTCCAACTAGCATCAGTACTTACGTTAAGGCATCCGGGAGTCGAGTTATATATTAGTCCTATTCCAATTGTTCCTTTTAAATATCTGTACACTCTTTTCACAGCAACTTCGTGTATCTTTCTAGGATTTTTAGAATATTGTGACAATTGGCTCACATTAAACATTATGTCGGGTCTGGTTCCCGTTGCGAGGTACATTAATGAACCAATCATTTCCTGATATAGTTCCTTTGAACAGCATGGCGATTGTTCATAATCATCAAGATTTTGATTAATGTCAGCAGGTGTTTTTACTGGATTGCAGTCTTCCAGTCCAAATTTGGATAAAACCTTTTTAGTATAACTTGCTTGATGTAGGAATGTGTATTGCTTAAACTTTTCCATCTGTATTCCGAGAAATGATTTATCGCCTGTTGTGTCGTTGAGAGTGAAGTGTTTTTGTAATTTCGATACCCATTCACGGATACTCTCCTTTCTACCTACGATTATAATATCATCCACATAAATTCCTATTATTATTCTGTTTTCCGCGGACCCATTTATATAAATACATGGGTCACCTTTCAATTGTTTTAAACCCATTTCAGATAATACGCCCTTTAATTTATCATTCCAACACTTTCCAGATTGTGGCAAGCCATACAATCCCTTATTTAATTTACATACTAGATCTATGCCTTTTGAGAAACCTATAGGTTGTTCCATGTATACTTCTTCACTAATTTTCCCATATAGATATGCTGTTTTTATATCATAAAATTCAACGTCTAGTTGCTCTTTAGTCGCTAACGCTATTAGTAGTCTAAGAGTTTCTAT
This sequence comes from Olivierus martensii, assembly GCA_000484575.1. Taxonomy (NCBI): domain Eukaryota; kingdom Metazoa; phylum Arthropoda; class Arachnida; order Scorpiones; family Buthidae; genus Olivierus; species Olivierus martensii. The sequence continues at coordinate 10,980 of AYEL01086006.1, forward strand.
TTTCATTACAGGTGCATAACTATCTTGATAGTCTATTCCCATCATTTGGTTATTACCCATCGCAACTAACCTTGCTTTTCTGCGTTTAACAGTCCCATCTGGATTTTCCTTAATAACATAAACCCACTTTGATGGTATGACTTTCATATTACGTGTTCTTTTGACTAATTCCCACACTTTGTGTTGTTTTAATGAATCTAGTTCATTGATCATTGCCTCGTTCCAATCATCACGGAATTCTGAGACCTGCGCATCTTTATACGTTTTTGGTACTATTTCTGATAGGTTAGCAGAATATAATTGTCTAATTCTGTCTGAACGCCTAACACCTAATTGTTGAAGCCTTTCTTCGTCTTCCATTACTCTTATCTGGTTTTTATATTTTAATAATTCTTTAGTATCCCCTTTCTTTCTGCCTGGCTTTGAGCTATCTGGATTCGAGGTCATGTCGTTCTCTGTTATATCTATCTGTACGCTTGACCTATTTTGTTCGGGATCTGTTTCTTCCCAGTCAGATTCCTGGAATAATTGTGTTTGTTCGTTTATGATCATAGTATCTTCACTATCATTTTCTATACCGATTTTGTCCCTCCAATTTGCGCGATTCAGTTCAATTTCTGTATAGTGTTTGTGATCTATCTGCTCCCCTTCTTTTCGTAATAGTATGGAGCCAGGTGTTGATTCGACCATTTTTACTGATCTCACCTCTCTAACACTATTATTTTTTGGATCGTAAACCCTATATGCTAGTCTATCCCTCGAATATCCCACAAAAATCCCTACTTCAGCTCTTGGTTGAAATTTGTCTCTATTTATTTTTTCTTTATAAAAGTATGTAAGGCATCCATATACCTTTAGATGTGCTGCTGTAGGTTTCTTTCCAGTCCATTTTTCTATTGGGGTAGTATCCCCACCTTGCTTATTTGGACTTAAGTTATGTAAGTATGTGCTTGTTGACACAGCTTCAGCCCAAAATTTTTCTGGAAGGCCTGCATCTATATTAATTGTTCTAGCTTTGTCCAATAATGTTCTATTGGCTCTTTCCGCTATCCCATTGCTTTGGGGACAACCGGGAACGGTTTTCTGATGATCTATTCCGCACAACTTAAATTCGTTTTCAAATTGGGAATTTAGAAATTCTGTTCCATTGTCCGATCTAACCATTTTAATTTTGTAACCAGTTTGGTTTTCAGCCCAGCTTTTAAATTCCATAAATTTTGAAAATGTGTCGCTTTTTGTTTTAAGAAAATAAGAAAATATCATACCGCTATGTGAGTCTACAATTACATAAAGGTACCGTGATCCACCAATAGATTCACATCTCATGGGACCACATAAATCCACATGAATTAATTCAAGTATGCGACTAGCCTGGTTGTTTCGTGTATGGAATGGTTCCCTTGTAAATTTTCCTCTAGTACATGCATCGCATAGTCCTAGGTTTTCGTTTTTGAAATTAAATTCTCTTATCATTTTCCGATCTCTTAATTTAATTTAGTACTCATCACACATATGCCCTAATCTTTTGTGCCAGAGTTCTTTATTAACTTTTGGGCTTCTTGCCTCTAAACAATTTATTCTAGTTTCTTTTAACCGTGTGTCTTCTGTTATTCCACTTATTACAAGCATTTTATTTTCTTCCTTCGCTTCTGCTAATATTTTCCCGTCACTATCGTTTATTATTTATGAATTCCCATTTGTAAAGATTACTGTTTTACCTTTTCTACTAATTTCACTAATAGATAATAAGGTACTTCTTAACTTTGGGACATACCTTACGTCAGTAATCGTAAGATAGTTAATTTCGCCATTGCTTGCTTGAGTTATGAAGTTAACATCTCCTTTTCCCTGAATGTAAATATTCCTATTTTCCTCAGCGATATTAACTATTCCATATTTTTTCCGTGAATGTAAATATTCCTCTTTTCCTCAGCGATATCAATTATTCCATATTCTGGTTGGAAATTTGTTATCCATTCTTTATTATTTGTTAAGTGTACTGTACATCCGCTATCGAGATTCCATGTTTCGTCCATTGAGTCCGATATTTGTCTAGGAATAAAATAGGATCGCTCTTGATTGCGCTCTCTGTGTGTGTTATTAAGATTGTCATGTGTACTTCTCGCGGTTAATGCTATGTGATCGTTACTATTTG
>AYEL01086007.1:0-10834 GCA_000484575.1 Olivierus martensii
AACTTGTTACGTGTAAGTATGCAAATGAGCGAAGTGCGGGATTGTAAGTCACCCATATAAAAGACCGATGCTGTCAACAAGCCGATAGAAGTGCTGAATTTCCAGACGTAGAATTGGCGAAAGGTGACAATTGAGTTTCTTGTAAGTTTCTTTTTTTTATTGATTTAATTACTTCCTGTTTGTTTGGCGGTGCTCTCTTTTTGTGGGTCCTGCCTACACTTATCACAATACTGTATAACATATTGACATCCTGATGATATTCCTTTAACGGAAAAAGGGGATAGCTGATTTTCCTGTCTGATGCGAGATAGCTGTTCGAATCTTTGGAGTGTAGCATTATATCGATATTTTTGAATATGATAATTGTTAAAATTAATTTAATTAAAAGATAAATAAACCGATATTGCAAGCGGCAAACGAATCAAAATAACTCAAATTACGATATTTTAGATCCAGGAAATATGAGAATGGAATAAATTTGTTACTCAAATTTGCGAAGATCATTACTCAGACAATATTCTGACTGTTGAGAAATGATAGTATAGTCATATCTTCTGAATGAAGTTTGGGAATGGAAGTGAAGGTAGTATGACGTAGAGCGTGGCTAACAGCGGAAGTGTTCTCTGCAGAAGTTATGACGTAACTCGTAGAGGGATGTACGTATGTTTATCGAGGGTGTGTAAGAGAATTTATGGGAGAAATGAAACGTTTTTCATATACTATATCTTGCGTCGAATTGATTCGGAACCAGCTAGTTTTAGATACCGTTTTGCAGGGCCGGATTTACTTATAGGCTGACTAGGCGGCGTCCTAGGGCCCCGCGATTCTAGGGGCCCCAGAACTGTCAATCAGTTTTCAACTTTTATAAGCTTTTAATTAGAAAAAAATGGGTTTTTATTAAAGTGCTAGATAGAAAGTAAAATTTTAAAGGTTCCTTATAAGTTATAAGGAGCCTTTAAAATTGCTCGTCCTATGGCCCCCAAAATTGCAAATACGTCTCTGCCGTTTTGACAAAAAATAATTATACAATTTATTATAATTTTTAAACACATAATTGTAAAAGTATTTAAACCTTTAATATCGTAAATAATATTTTTTGTTGTATATTCAAGTCGCTGCAAGTAATTGTAATCTTATCTTTTTTCTTAGAATTGTTTCCTCGAAAATAGACTTTGTTTAAGATATATTTATAAATACTTCTATTAGTGAGGAATAATCCTCAGTAAAACTATGATTAATTAAAATTAATATTTTGATAGTTATTTATTTGTAGCAAAGTAAGTTGAATTATACTCTTTTCTAATTCATGTATGTTATTTTATTTTCAGTTTTCATCGTTTTTTTTTTTTTCCTTTTAAAAAAGTTGTAAAATTTTTATGTAAATAAAAATGTTTATATTCAAACTTCCTGCATTATGTATTACACATTGTATTTTAATCCGTCATCATCAGAATCTGTCATTCTGATTTCGTTGTTTAAGTCTTGTAACATATATAGATAGTATCCCTATACCGAACTCTGAAAATTTAACATATTTGAAAAATAGTCGAGGTCTAACGAAATTATATATATATATTCTTCGTTAGCTAACAAAGAAAAATAACTATAAATTATAAACAATAACAACTCCAACTGTCTTGGCTAAAATATAAGTTTTATAAGTTTCAATTCGGTACACTCTGTTAGATAGATTCTAACAGAATATTTTTCTGTTAGAATCTATCTAACAGAATATTTTTAAATTCTTTTTGGGGCTGCTTTGGTATTTGCCCATCTGTTTGTGTTAATTTTCACTTTTACATTTTTCAAAAAGTAAAAATTTTGTAATTATTATAATTTTTTTTGAGTGAAATCTAAATATAGGTTCAAACAGAACTGACCAGAGGAATAATTCCGGAAAGAAGAACATTTGAGTTAGAAAAAGAGAAGAAGAAAGAAATTGTAGATAAAATGCAGAAAGGTAGAACAATTAAAATGTAACTCGAGAATGACGTTCTTAGGACAACTGTGGCAACGTTTTTCAACAGAGAAAGAAGATTATGGGCGCTAGGGTGTCTGTTGGAAGACTTCATTCCAACATCCAAGTGCTAATAAATTGTGTTGTGTATAAAATAGTTTATTTTGTAATTTAGTGTGTTAATCACTAATAAAACATGTTTAGTAAGAAAATGATATAGTGTTTCCCTCTCACTCTCCCTGACGTGGAAGTGGGAGGGATATACTATATTATTTCCCCCTTATTTCCGGTTAGGGGAAGTGGGATGGGAGTCCGACTACGAATTAACCAATTTTCTATAGTCTTATATGAAAATATTGTCCCGCAGTTCGACAATAGTTCGGCGACTGATTATTGTCGAATTGCGAGGTATCACTATAATAATATTAAAATCGCATGTATTTAATAATTGGAATAATTAAGAAATGTTTGGGAAAGTGCCTAATAAAAATAAATGCTCTAGTTATATATTTTCCAAGTAATTGATTATTATTACCAAGATATCGATTCGAAGTTATTAAAGTTAATTTATAAAGTTAGATATTAAACTTAACAAATATTAAAAAGTTAAAAGTTTAAATAAAAATAAAATATTTTTAAAATTGAAGTGTTTTTTTACAAAAGATGATCAGTCCGTTTTTGTTCATTTTCAGGAGAAGCAAAATATGAATAGAGAAGGTATTTCATATGTTAATGATTATCTACTACCAGATATCTGTTTGTAATTTACATATACATGCATTTCTCAGTAAAAACCTTGATAGTCGTCAGCATTATTTTTTAAATACACAATGACTAAATATAATGGCGTTAATGGAAACTTGCTAAGTCCAAGGATTGAACGTGTTTTCAATTACATCCATTCTTCATTAGAGGAAAATCTTAAATATTTCGAATAAATATTAAAATTGTAAAAATTAGGCCTAAATGTTTGAACTTCCCCATGAATACATTATACTCATTGGGAACGGCCCAAAATATACAGTATATTTAATCATTCCAAATTAGGAGCTACTAATATTCAGAAAACAACTATCCTTCTAACATACATAAAAAAAGTCCACCGAAACTTATATTTTTAATGTTTCATTTCAAGAGTTTCTTACATGAAAATTAATAACCAATATAAAAATTTTACCTTTAATAAACACGATAAAAATTCCAACAACAAATTTATCGCCAACAGTAATACAGTAGCAGTTTGTTTTTTACCGCCCTGCTGGCACGATTAGGAAAACGATCTGCACATGTGCATAGATTACCACTCTCTGGAATGAACAAGTTTTCGAAAGCAAAGTAGAACTCAAATGTTCCATACACATCGATCAGCATAGTTTTGGGAACAAACGATTTTAATAAGCTAACAATAAGAAAATTTTATAAAAATTTTTAAATTATTTATGCGGCAACTGATTTATTATTTAGTCTGTCATCATTTTTCAGTATGTGGATATTTCATGGTTTTCACTATTGTACGTTTTTATTAAGTAGAAGAAACTAATTTTTAGATTAATTCATGTATCACTTGATGCTCTACGTACGAGACTGTCATTTTACGCTTTGTTTTGATATAGTTATTAAAATTTTTATTATTTTCTTTTTTATGATTGTTATCACACAAACTTCTCCAGCGCACAGGACACAGGACAACAGAATCTGATAATACCAATAGAAATAAACACCAACTAAAGAATTTAGTATCTGTTCAGCTTAGTGTTTATTTAATAATAAAAATAAAACAATTATTCGGAAGATTCTTGAGTTTACTTACTCGGACAATTTCCGTTTCTACAATAATAAAAACGATAAAAATGTCGTTCAGACTAACGAATATTATATCCGTTACTATTTTCTCTCGCTTCGAATCTTTAATTGCGTCTTTTGGAAAACTAAATCCCAATCTCATTATAAATTTTGCTTTAAATTATCACAAATCCCAATCTCATTATAAATTTTGCTTTAAATTATCATAGTTTACTTTCCATTAAATGTCTTTTTATAAATTTTGCTTTAAATTATCATAGTTTACTTCCTATTTATGTTTGCATACTCTTTTTGTTATTGACTCAAATTTGGCTTTTTCGATCGAAAACTGTTGACTGTTCCCCAGCTCGAAAATTCAGTTTGCATTCGGCGTGTCGAACTCGAGGCTACATAAATGTTGCATTTAAAAAATAATTTATTTCAGAATTTAAATAATATTTTATTCATTTCAGAAATTATGATTTTTTATTTTAAGATAGAAATTATAATTATTATATAAATAACTGAATAGGTAAATCGATAGTTTTTGATGATAAAATTATTATTTAAATAACTGAAAAGGTAAATCGATAGTTTGTTGATTGCAAATTTCGTATAAAGAAAAAATTTCGAAGTTTGGTCTTGGAGAAAAAAACAAGCAAAACCATTATATACAAGGTTAAGGTTATGATAAATAAATGAAAAATATCAAATTTGACAGATAAGAAACAATTGTTTCGTTTTTGGTTTATTTGGGCACATAGTGACCAGAGGTTAACTTGTATTCATAATACAGCAATACCTCGCATAGTCCGGGTTTCACTATAGTCAGGATTGTAATTGTTAGTAAAAATTTTTAATTTACTTTATTTTTTTAGAAATAAATATGAGTGTAAGTGTGCTTGCTATTTATTACCTATATATGATTCGAATAGCCACTATGATGAGCTGTGACAAGCAGGCGGCTGCTCCAGTGTTGCCAAATTTATCTGAACAACGTTTGTTATAGTGCCTGCCTCTCAAGTGCAATGTCGTCAGTTGTTTACCGTAAATGCTTAATTGAATCATTGGATGGGAAAGAATACTGGGCATAGTCGGCGTTTGCGAACCTCATCAGCCCGCGGTGGCCCAGTTCAAGTGGAATCCGTCTTTACGCAGAGCACCGCTCTGGGGCCCTAGTCTCCAGTTTATCCTTACAAAACATTCGTGTTAGCAGTATCACGTGACACCAACTCCCATGTTTAGACAGAATTGATAGGGAGTTAGCAGTAACACGTGAAACCAACACGAATGCGTTGTAACACGATAAACTCGAGACTAGGACCCCTAGTTTTGTAATGCCGCCGAGCGGCCGACTTGGAGAAAAAGCGAATGCGTTCAATCTATTCGACTTTATGGGCTCGGTCTCACTTTCTGCCCCCTTCTATCTACTATAAATCTTTATAAAAGATTTTAATGATTAATGCGTATGAAATAATAATTAATGTAAGAATTTACGATTTTAAAAAAACATGAGCAAATCGAAAATTTCTTGGAACCAATTATAATTTTTCCCATAGGTTATGTACCACGAATAGTCCGGTTTCAATTAGTCCAGTAAGAAAGAGGAACCAATTAACCAGACTATGCGAGGTATTGCTGTATACTGTAACTTGAGTTATCTAATAGCTAGGTATTGCTGTATATATTAAGTGATCTGAAGGATTAAAATTAATTGTAAAGAGTTTTATAACTGTTTCAAATTTTAAAAATATACAAGGGTATTATATTTGATTTGAATGTTTTATAATTTGAAATTAAACAATATTTTTTAAACTTTCTTATGCCCAGATTAACATCAGATTAGATTCTTTCTTCATTCTGTATTTAAACTATATACTTGTAATTCTTTTGTTCAGTAACTTCTTAAATTTTAACATATTTTTACATTTATAATCTTAATTTTTGTTTATTTCTAATATGAAAATATTTTATAACTGAATGAATAAATATATTTTTATGTTTTGCTGGATTTTTAATATCTACTAATATGAAATAATTTAAATTAATATGTCATCACAAATAAATTTGTATAAAAATAATGGAAATGTTATTAATTTTTTTGTGTGTGTTTATATTACGAAAATAAAAAATTTATCATCTTTTTGTCGTTTTCATAATTTATGGCTGGGAACAAATATCATCAACAAATGTCAGTTTTTATTAATGAAATAAAAATAAAATTTAAATGCAATACCTATTTTATTAACAAAAAGATGTTTTATAAAAATATTTTAATAGAAAAATATAGGTCTGCATATATTTAATTTTATTATTCGTTCAAAATAGTGATATTGATATTTTTTAAATAAAATTTTTATATTTTATGAAATTATAAAAAGAAATTCTAAATTATCGAGAACAATTGCTTATCGTACTTTAAATAGTTTCTAAACGATATTTTCTTAAAAAAATTCTGAAACGAAATGTTTAAACGAGTATAATAGTAAATTTAACAATTCATCGCCTACTAACGATTACGTCAAAATCTGGTAAGCAGGCCTTATATCTAGGTAGCGTTGCCAGTGGTCACCGAACCGTTGCTTGAAAGTTAAATTCGTGAATACGACCGTAAAACAATTATATCTAGTTGTTTGAAGGTTTATTTGTAAAGGAGAGAATACGATACTCTCTATATGTATCAAAATACTGTCCGTCCAGCTTAACCGCGACCATCGAAGCAAGTACGCGTGCGCTAACTGAAGGAGTCCAGTGACAAAATAGGGATGACAGCTTCGCACATGGATGTTTTCAAACGTAAGATAACTGAAGTTGAATGGTAGTTTATTGTAATGTCGAATACTAAATGATTAGTTTCGACATTGGAAATAGTGTATTTAACAGAACTTAATATAATATAACCGAAACCATTCCCACCCGTCATTATACCGACTGCGACTCTCCCTTTCGCGTTTGCATTCCCATCCGTCATTATACCGACTGCGACTCTCCCTTTCGCGTTTGGTCCCACCCGTTATTATACCGACTGCGACTCTCCCTTTCGCGTTTGGACTCTACCTTAGCTAAGCGTGGCTATCGTGAACGGACAATAATTTGATTGATATTTATTTGCTACTAAATTCTTAATTCAATATTCCCACCCGTCATTATACCGACTGCTACTCTCCCTTTCGCGTTTGGACTCATCCACCCTTATCTAGGCGAGCTTTCGTGGACGGACAATGCCAGCGTAAAGCAATTCCTGTTTTCAACTATTTTATGTGTTTTGTTTTTTCTTTATTTTTATATAATGTTAGATAAATTTTTAAACAGAAAGAAAGAGGTCTTCAAATTTGTGACGTCACGGACAGGTGATCAAGCTTGCTGTGTTTGTGTACATTCCTAAACTCAAAGTTTTGTTTAAAGCGCTTGAAACGACAAATTTCGATGTTTTAGCTCGTTTTTTAATAGTTTCTTGAATTCGTTGAATAAATGGTGTCCAAGGGAGTCTATTCTATAGCTTCTATAGTACTTAGGGCCGTTTGCACGACTTTCGGTTTAATCTGCAGAATAGTTATCGCTTGAATAACTCTAACCCGTTCGAAAATCTAAAGATTAAGTACAGAGTGTTGCACGACGCAAAAGATAGCTAATCAGAGTTTAATATTCAGTAGCAAAGATGGCGGTGCGCAGACCAAGAAAAATTTTCGGTTCATGAATAATAGAGAGCTCTTATTTTATTAATTTATTTCGTATTTTGAAGTCAGATAGATTATACTAATCTTAAGAAAAGTAATGATTTATAATTTTAATGTATTTCGACCTTATATTGATCTTTTTCAATAAATTTGGCTTTATTTTGAAACTCAATAGCATATCTAAATTTTATACAGATCGGATAGTACTTTCACGAATCATCCTGCGGAAGACAGTCAAATCTGATTAATGTATTCTCCTTTTATTTCGCTTCTGAACGGAAAAAGTCAAAATGGTTTAAAAGAATATTTTAATGTAATTTACGTATGCTATTTTTTAATAAGAGAATTTTTTTCTAATACTATTAAGTGATCTTTACACCATTATAATATAGATTTTTCTGAAACGTCGGAAAGTTCTTTATCTACACCAGTGTTTCCCAACGTGGGGCGCACGCCTCACAAAGGGGCAATTTGATTTTTCAGGGGAGAAATTCGAGAATGAGTTATTAACAATGAATTTTTTTCCATTTCTTTTGGTTTTAGGGGGCAATATATAGGGGGTTGTGAAACTTTATTTGCTGTTTTTTCATATTAATTTATATTATTATTATTTTTTAACAATTTTTATTGATTTCTTCCTCAGTAATTCAAGTGTCCTTTTGTTCTTTTATTTTTCTGTTTCATGGATGCCATGTTTTTGGAAGCTTGTTTAGACCAATTTAATAGCCTTTTTCCACGCGAATAGGAGTTCACTTTTTGAATAGTAAAAATTATATGTCACAAGGGGCATCGGGATTTTAGAGATGCTTAGGTGGGCATGGCCAAAAAAAAGGTTGGGAACCATTGATCTACACAATAGAATTTATAGGTTTCTTCTTTCGAATCTTTCACTGTGTGAATTAATAACTTATTGGATGCTGAAATTATTGTGTAAATATATATATATGAGCACTATGCATTATTTAATTACAATATTTTTGATTATAGAATTTATTTTTCTTTTAAATTCAATTACTAATATTCGAATACATCAAAATGTGTAACATTATTTTACAAACTATTTTAAAATAAATTTTTTTACGAATTCGACTATGAAATTTTAATTTAAAATTAAGAAAAAAATTAAAATTCTCAATATTGATAAGCTCATGGATGGATAAGCTATGTGCATCGATAGCTATATGTTACCCATGGTTATCCATGATGTCGTCCTATTTCGTATTCCTGGTGCCATCTAGTGACAATAAAATAAACTAAATTAAGTTTTTTGAAATTTAGAGAAATAGGAGAGAAAAATTACATTTGAATCATTCATTGTAATGATGAATAAATTTGATTAATAAAAATATCTATTCTAACTCTTAGTATAGAATATGAAAATCTGTGATATATTTCTGTTTACCCAAATATAGCATATTTCTGTGATCATAAGTCATAAGATCTACTTATTTTCTAGGATTCCAATAAGATCCTTCCTAAGATAAGTGAAAATATCCAAAATTTAGTAGGAAAACTGTTAGCTGTAAATCAAGAGCAGATAAATTTTGAAAACTAGAAATTACCCGCTCATATAAATGAGCGGAAATATAATCTTATAATACTGTGCATAACGACGAAAAACATCTCCAAATTCATGTAGAGAATCCATCAATGAGGGAATCGTAAAATGGCATCCATTATTATGTTACAGCGCCATCTGCGCATCGATGAGGGAATCGTAAAATGGCATCCATTATTATGTTACAGTGCCATCTGCGAAGTCTATCTTTTTAGGTATTACAATTTCAATGTAATTTTTATTCTTTAATTTTTAAATTATTAATAACAACAAATAATTTTTACTGTCGCAGACATCCAAAAATTAGACCTTTCTAAAAAAAATCTACTTCGTTATTGCAGACATCCAAAAATTAGATCTTCTTCTGTTTCTGATATGGTAAAAATTAGATCTTTCTAAAGATACTATTTATAGAAATCGGTACAGTTCAATCGAAAAAGGGACATTTAGCCAGCCAGCCACGTTTGACTATTAATATATGATTATAATATTCATTTAAATTTTTTAGATATAATATTGCTTTTTAAGAAATATTAGGTCACGGAACAAATCGTCATTTCCGATTATAAATGAATTCAGATTTTTGCATTGATCAGTTAAAATAAAGATGATTTTAATTTTATTTTGCATTATCAGATGTTTCAAATTTTATATTCAAAAACATTGTAAAGATTTCGCTATTTAGTGCAATCATTTTGCTCTTTTTAAATTTTTTATTTTTTTTTTTTCTTTCATTAAACTGTGAAACTTATTCACCAATTTACGAAAAATTTTTGCTAAATAATTGGAATGACTGTAAAACAAATTATAAACAAGCAGCTCCGGAAAGAAATAAAAATCGTCTACTTTTCGAAAGTGTCTTTTTTTTTTTTTTTGAATGATTAAAATTAAGAAAATCAAAATATATTATCGAAATCATCTTCAAATGGCATAATCCGTATACAGTGGGTGATCGGTTAACGAACAGTTCGGATAACGAACACTTTTTTGAAAGATTTTTATGTTCGGTTAACGAACACATGTTCGGATAACGAACACTTCACAGAACAAATTGTGAGACCCGCGGACTGACCGAATGACAATCAGCCAGATGGCTGCGTGTAAAGCTGTGGCTTGCCATTCTGGATGATCCGGGGGTCCAATTCCTCCAATTTTTAGGAGGGATCTGGGTCCGGGGGGGTCCAACTCCTCTAATTTTTAGGAGAGATCTGGGTCCAGACCATTGAAACCCATCCTTCAAGGTCCAACTCCTCCAATTTTAGGAGGGATCTGGGTCCGGACCATTGAAACCCATCCTTCAATCTCTTCCGGTTTACTCAATCATGGGTGCTGGTCAGCCTGTGATGATGGCAGCTCTATAAGTGGCCGTGTTGGTCAGCCTGTGATGATGGCGGCTCTATAAGTGGCCTCCGCCATTAGTAAGCCTGTGATGATGGCAGCTCTATAGTGGCCCCCATCATGGGTGTTGGTCAGTCTGTGATGATGGCGGCTCTATAAGTGGCTGCCGCCAGATAAAAATATGCATGAGAATATTTCGGCTTAACTAATCTAACGGAATGACAGGCTTATTAGGCCTTTCATGGGATAGTTCGGCTTAACTAACCTACTGCCAGATAAAAATATTCCATGAGGATATTTCAGCTTAACTAATCTAATTGGAATGACTACTTCCTTACCCATAAGTCCACGAGCGCGCAAGGGCTCGTGGACTTATGGGTAAGGATGGAAGAAAAGTAGTTTTCCCGATTAAAATGAACTCGGAGACAACGTAAAACAAATCAAAGATTTATTAAAGAAGGTTAGAGAGAGATTTTACAATTTTTTGGTGTTAGAATGGCACCCATACCAGGTTAAGGTCAA
>AYEL01086009.1:0-37372 GCA_000484575.1 Olivierus martensii
CATTCAAAATTCTGGAGGTTACACCGGCTATTAATGCAACAGCATTTCACATTTGAAATGCATTTTCTTGAGCTTAAATTAACCTGTGATGTTGAAATTTTAATCAATTAAACATGTTAACTACACAAATGCATTGTCCAAATTTCATTACTCTACAATAATTTTTTCTTGGTGTTGGGATTTTTTTTTCCGTCAGTGTAACTGAAAAGTTTAAAACGTCTAGTCGGATTTTTGACTTTCGTTCATCCAGATCGACAAAAGTGACCACTGTGCGACGTGGTGACCATCATTACCAAATTTTATCAAAATATACTAATTAGTTCAAAAGTTATCATTAAGAAATACATTCACAGACTACTGCAAACTTATTGGCGATTTTATAAACTTCCTTCTTCCTTCGGAAAATATGCTAAAAATAAAAATAATTACAAATTTAAAATATTGATACTTGCGAGGAAAGAGTGCCTGACACAACACTTGCGAATTCACACTGGAGATATGCCTTACCAATGTCAAATTTGTAAACGGAGTTTCGCAAGAAAAACAAGTTTGACACGTCATTTACGGATTCACACTGGAAAAAAGCCTTTCCAATGTGACATTTGTAAAGGTAGTTTCGGAGATAAATTCGATTTGTTGAAACATTTGCGGATTCACACTGGAGAAAAGCCTTTCCAATGTGACATTTGTAAACATAATTTCACACAGAAAGGTAGCTTAAAAATACATCAACGCGTTCATACTGGAGAAAAGCCTTTCCAATGTGACATTTGTAAACGTAGTTTCACAAAGAAATACTACTTGACAGCACATTTGCGAATTCATACAGGAGAAAAGCCTTTTCAATGTGACATTTGTAAACGGAGTTTTGCGAGGAAAGAGTGCCTGACACAACACTTGCGAATTCACACTGGAGATATGCCTTACCAATGTCAAATTTGTAAACGGAGTTATTCATACTGGAGAAAAGCCTTTCCGTTGTGACATTTGTAAACGCAGTTTTGCATGGAAATCCTGCTTGAAGGGACATTTGCGGAATCACACTGGAGATATGCCTTACCAATGTGACATTTGTAAACGTAGTTTCTCAGTGAAAACTAGTTTGACACATCATTTACGGATTCACACTGGAGAAAAGCCTTTCCAATGTGACTTTTGTAAACGTAGTTTTACAATGAAAGCCCACTTGAAAGCACATTTGCGGATTCATACAGGAGAAAAGCCTTTTCAATGTGACATTTGTAAACGGAGTTTCGCAATGAAAGCCCACCTGATAGCACATTTGCGGATTCATACAGGAGAAAATATTTTCCAATGTGATATTTGTAAACGTAATTTCAGAAGAAAAGAAAATTTATTAGATCATATTCGGACTCACACTGGCGAGAAACCTTTCCAGTGTGACGTCTGTAAGCGTCATTTCAGGACACAATCAGTATTGAATAGACATCTGCGCAATCTCTGTAAAGAATTTCCAATGTCACGTTTGTAAATGCAAGTACTTGTATTTGTTTTCCTTCATTGTGATGACGAAGATGGAAAACATCTTCAACTGAATAAAGGAAACTTTTTCTAATGTGTTAAATGAATGCATATTCCCAACAAATCAAATTTCTTAAATCATTTTCGCTTTAGTTTTCATCAAACGTAAGCTAATACTTGTATTTGTTTTCCTTCATTGTGATGAGGAAGATGGAAAACATCTTCAACTCAATAAAGGAAACTTTTTCTAATGTGATAAAGGAATGCATGTTCCCAACAAATCAAATTTCTTAAATCATTTTCGCTTTAGTTTTCATCAAACGTAAGCTTAAAAAAATTTTTTTAGGAATATTTTAACAATGGTTTACTAAGGATTATAATTTCACTCAGATTCCTTGAAAATATGAGTTTTACTACATTAAAATGTTATTAAAAGGAAGAGTTTAAGCATCTTTCTCAGTTTATGCGTAAAATTATTCCAACGTTAATCTGTTGAGCAGTTGTGGATGCTTTAGACATGTTTAAACATATTTTCCTTCTATAATGATTCATTTAAATTTTCGAATTATATTACTACAGTACTGTGAACTTACAAATAATAGCAGGATGTATAATAAATTATAATTTTAGTTTATGTATTTAATAAAGTATTTATACAAAATTTAACAGTGGATTTATGGTTAGACACATTTATACATATTTAGTGCTTCAGAAATCATATTGTTTTCCACGATACTAAAAAATTCGCTTATTCTATTTACCCATGAAGCATTATTAAATACGATATTGTACAGTCTGTCCTCTAGTTACGACATTCGTACTTAAGAGTATGAAATTTTATTTTTAAATTTCACAAAACTCTTCAATAATTTTAAGTAATATGAAAGCAAAATTGTATTGCAATGATAATACTCAAAATTAGAGAGTTAGTATTTCAAAATGGCAACGACTATTCCAAAAATTTCTCGCTTTATTTTGAGAATTTTTTATAAAATTCTCTGAAATAAGAAACTTCAAATCGGTCCAATTGTGAAATACAGGTAGGCCTCGATTAGCGCGAATAATTGGTTCCGTGAATTTCTCGCGCTAATTAATCGGTCCAATTGTGAAATATATTACAATATACTGTGTACAAAATTATTTCATTTCCTTCTGAAGCAAAGTAGCAGCAGTGCTTTATGGAGAAAACAAACGTACGTAATTATGTTCGTAATTACAAAGAGTATTTTTATATCTTAATAAAAACATTTCCAATGTATGAAAAAAGCTAATTTCATTAATCCCTCAAAAATATTCATTAATAACATTTTTCTGGTTGTATTGAAAAATGAAAAAAATAATAATAGTGCACATATAAAACTAGTGAAATCCAATGAGGTTTATTTTATTTTATCCTTTACAATTCAAATTCTTCTACACAGCTATTAGAAATTTTATATTTCCTTTCATGTGGATACACATATGAAGACAAATTAGCAGCAGATTTTCAGGGTATTCTATAATCTACTGCTAATTTGTCTTCATATTTTTGAGGGATGAAAGAAATTATGTTTTTTCATACATTGGAAATGTTTATTTTTTGAGATTTCACTCACTACTTTTTTCTTTATTATTGCAATAAAAATATATTGTATACCTTCCTATTATTACAAAGCATTGAATTTGTGCATAATCTCACTAAAAATTTATTTCATTGATAAATATTTACTAGGTGGCGCTTTGGTAACTGCTGCTATTTGCTGATAATTACGATAATTATTAGAAAGTTATTTTATTTTACATACATACATATATATATATATATAAAGCAAAAAGAAATGGCTTTTATTTTTAATATAACTATGAAAAGCAATAATATGTGAATAAAATAAAGTTGATGCAAATATCAAGATAATGAAACTCAAGTTAGGCAGTTCGCAACTTGTTAGCTAAGTACACCAACTCGTACTGACTCGTAATCTTACAAAGGTGATTTTTCAGATCCATAAAAGAAAATAATGATTACTCTTTTACTACGCAAGTATGTGCGTATGTTTTACACTCTCGTGAAAGATAAGAAAAATGTTATTTTGAAATAATATGAAAGTTTAATTTTAAAGTTCAAGTTTACCATAAAAAATCGTAAATAAAAAATATAAGTGGCGGGGAACTATCATCATTCTTGTATAGCAGGTGTGTCAAACTCATTTTAATTCAGGGCCATTTAATGAGCAAGTAAGATTGTCGCGGGCCATATCACATTTAAATTTTTTTTTAATTATATTTTGGAGTAAGAATTCAGAAATATAGATAGGATAATTAAAAACATTGTATAATCAAACGAATATATTACAAAAATATATAATTACTTTTAATTATACATATTTTTATTTCTCGCTATCAATCTTTAATTTTCTATTAAGCGTTAAAAATCACATTTATTTTACAAAAACAGAACCTTAAATTAAAATTTTATAAGCTCAAATATCCATAATTACTTACATTTTTAAAATAATAAAAAAAGTTATTAAAGTTGTCCATCAAAGAGGGATTGTTTAGAATTTGATCATTATATTGGTCTATCCAAAAAATATAGGTTCTCATTTATGGCTTTCTCTTTTCTTGTAAGAAATTTTGTACTTTTAATTATACATATTTTTATTTCTCGCTATCAATCTTTAATTTTCTATTAAGCGTTAAAAATCACATTTATTTTATAAAAACAGAACCTTAAATTAAAATTTTATAAGCTCAAATATCCATAATTACTTACATTTTTAAAATAACTTAATAAAAAAGTTATTAAAGTTGTCCATCAAAGAGGGATTGTTTGGAATTTGATCATTATATTTCTCTATCCAAAAAATATAGGTTCTCATTTATGGCTTTCTCTTTTCTTGTAAGAAATTTTGTATAAAACGATATAGGGTAAATCGGGGGAATATGCCGACAGTGAAAATTTTAAATTTATGAAAAAATAATGTACAACATTGCAAATATTTTTTATTTTACATAGAGACTATGTAGTCTTTACAAGAAAATATAAAAGTAACTAACTGAAAAATTAAACAGAAAGATAAATATAAACTCATTTTTAAAAATTAGCAAATTGGCCATTTTCCCCAAATTTGAGGGGAAAATGGCTATTTCGTTGGAGAATATGATCATTTCAATGTATTTTTACTTAGGGTAAAACGGGGGAATATGACCCGTAGGGGAAAATGGCCAGTTATAAGCTTATCGCC
Source organism: Olivierus martensii (assembly GCA_000484575.1). Lineage (NCBI taxonomy): Eukaryota > Metazoa > Arthropoda > Arachnida > Scorpiones > Buthidae > Olivierus > Olivierus martensii. The sequence goes on from AYEL01086009.1 coordinate 4,707, forward strand.
AGCACTGCCTAATCAACGACTAATCTAGCACTAATAATCAACGACTGTATGCTACATTAAATGCCCCTGCCGAGAAAACCTATTTTTTAATTTTTAATATTAAAAATTCTTCTCAACTTATAATTGGCCATTTTCCCCGACTGGTCATATTCCCCCGTTTTACCCTAGTCCTTGCAAGAAAGCACTTAATGTGTGTCACCGATCTGAAAGATCAGTGTCATCTGTACATATATGTCCGATAAGGCCAATCGAAAGAAAACTCATGTAATTAGATTTCATTAAAATCAAACTAGTGTATCATGGTATATGACATAGCTACGAAGTGACATTTACTTCCTAGTATTTCATAACATTATTTTTCTGATTTTCATTTTAGATAAGAGTGATGAGTGCCACAAAAAATAACGTCGAAAGCCGAATGCGGCCCGTGGGCCGCCACTTTGACACCCCTGCTGTATCGATACTCTCTGTCGTTTATCTCGCTGAAATTAGCGAGAGACCTGGGGCCCTAGTCTCGAGTTTATCGTGTTACAACGCATTCGTGTTAGCAGTATCAAATTGCCAGAAAAAATAACGTCGAAAGCCGAATGCGGCCCGCGGGCCGCCAGTTTGACACCCCTGCTGTATCGATACTCTCTGTCGTTTATCTCGCTGAAATTAGCGAGAGACCTGGGGCCCTAGTCTCGAGTTTATCGTGTTACAACGCATTCGTGTTAGCAGTATCACGAGACACCAACTCCCATGTTTAGACAGAATTGATAGGGAGTTACAGTATCACGTGACACCAACGCGAATGCGTTGTAACACGATAAACTCGAGACTAGGACTCCTGATCGGGTCTCTTGATAATTTCTATCTGGAATATAAATAAAATGAGAAACTTTAGTAATCAGTGTTTTACTGAAATGAATTCAGTTTCAATCTTTTTAATACAGACTTGTAAATGAAAAAGTGCTTTGTTCAACACATTAGAAATTAGAACCAAGCTGTTTAAAATATAAATTATATTCTACTGGTTATATTTCTATGATAAATGTGATATTGAGAACTATAATGACTGATGTAAAGTTATTCTCATTGGAAACATTTTAATATTTCCATTCGATGTGTTACGTCATTTGTTGAAAACAGCAATAATTAAATGAATGGCCAAACTGCGATAAACAAAATAACATCGAATGTAAAATAGTTAATCTTAAAATGACCAATTGCAATGAAAGATTAAGATATATAAATATTTATATAGAAGTTATATACAAATTTATTATATAAACAAAGAAATTATTGATATAATGAAGCGCTTCTTATATTATGGGTCGCGAAATGTTGTCGCAAAAATTATATTCAAACACTTGAATTTCAGTTTATATGTAATTTCAAAAACGCACGTTATTTACCGTATGACATCGTATGTATTTTAGTGTAGTTGATTGATTGTGTTTATTTTAATAAGTGTATAAATGATTTATGTACTTGTATATTTTATTTCATATTTAATACCTGGGATCGGGAAAAATGTCATAATGAAAAATGGGGTCATGAATGAAAAAAGTTCGCGAAAAATCTCACGAAAAAAAATGGGGTCATGTATGAAATAATTTAAGAATCGCTTATTTAAAACAAATGTTATAAAAAACGGAACTTACAATGGGCAGAAGACACTCTGTCTTCACAAAATATAATATGTAATTTTAAAATCAGAATTTTAAAAATTATATTTATATTTAAATCGTGGATCTCGCGCTTATAATAATAACCTTTTCATTTTTACTAACTTCAATATATCTCATCAATGCAATCAATTTCTTCGAAAATATATAGCTATAAGGTAAGTGTACCAAATAGGAATGGAACTTAAAATGGGCAGAAGACACTCTGACTTCACAAAATATAATATGTAATTTTAAAATCAGAATTTTAAAAATTATATTTATATTTAAATCGTGGATCTCGCGCTTAACATAATCTTTTCATTTTTACTAACTTCAATATATTTCATCAATGCAATCAATTTCTTCGAAAATATATAGCTATAAGGTAAGTGTACCAAATAAGGCCACGTTAACAGTATTTTAACTATGTTATGGGCAAAATTAAAATGAGCAAAATACATATTATATTCTTCATCATGTTGCCTTATTGAATGTAGTTTCATTTAACTTAAATGACTCTTGAATTACAAGAGGTATCATGTTTTCAAAACCTTTGCAAATGACTATATTAGGAACACCCTGATCCTAATATGGCCAGTGCGTCGTTTCACGAAAGATAAATGTTTCGAAAAAATTTATAAATATATAATTCACAAAGATAACCTAAACATGTCGGTTGACAATAACTAGAGATTCACTTCACCCATAATTGTTAAGTGTTTTACAATCCGTAGAGCAGCTAATTGTAAACAATCACTGAACCTTGAGTAATGAATTTCTAATATTTTACCACCTAAGCCATAAAAGGTTGTGTACTAAGTCACGAAGGAAAAATAAGTTATCATCATGTAGAAACAAACATAATCGTTCCAATTATTTTATACAAATAAATGTTCCTAACATCGCGAAGGAAAAATAAGTTATTATCATGTAGAAACAAACATAATCGTTCCAATTATTTTATACAAATAAATGTTCCTAACAGGGCCGCCGAGAGAAATTTTCGGGCCCTTGACAACCAGGTGTCCATATTAGGAACAAGGCACGAGGCCAAATTAGGAACCAATCACAATATACAGAAAAGCAAAGAGTTATGCGTAACTGTCCAGAGGAGAAAAACATTGACCTCTCATTTCAAAGCCATAATAACCTCTCTCTTGAATAACCTTACAAAAAGAGTTGGCGTTCCATTAAGTTTATAATAATAATATTCAAAAGTTTACCTTGCACACTTAACAATCGCCACAAAAACTGTTTTTCCTAGTTTTATGTCAGGCAAATACGTGTATAACAACTTCTTCAGCGGGAACAGATCGTCTATGGCGACAACTACGAATAGAGGTTGTCAGCTTTTAACAATAATTTTAATTTTAGCTAAAATTACAGGGTGGCCGTATTAGGAACATGGCCATATTTGGTACACCTACCTTACTTGAAGATAGCATCGGAATCAAAACTGCCTATAAGTTAAGCATTGTAAGAGATTGTTAAAAACGTGGCAAAGTTGGCACACCACTACATCATAGTGATTGGTGGCGGAACTATATACTTTGCGGAAAAACGACTATACAGTCGCTAAGGATTCACGACATTGGTTGATATCCAAACTGTGACCGGTAAATGTTACCTGGATATGTTGCGGTTGTAGTTGTTCCCGCAACTCATTGCTGACTTCAGGGATTTTTTTCTTCCAACAAGAAGGGGCACCCCCTCATTGGCACATCCTAGTTCGTGACTACCTAAACGATGAACTTCCGCACCGCTGAATTGGGCGTATTGGTGAGAATGACCTATGTTTGTTCCCCTGATTTAATGCCCTGCGACTTCTTCCTGTGGGGGTATATTAAGGAAATTGTTTACGTATCCCCACTACAGGGGGAGTAATAGATTTGTGACGGAGATTGACTTAGAGAGGGAAATGGTCTTTCAAATTATGACGTTATGCTGTAAAAATATTTTTACATTTCTATGATAAAAATATTTTTCTAATATACAAAGCAAAAAATTTCTATACCGGTACTTAACTGTTGGAAAATAGCAATGTAATGCAAAATATTTAAAGGAAATTGTTTACATATCCCCACTACAGGGGGAGTAATAGATTTGTGACGGAGATTGACTTAGGGAAATGGTCTTTCAAATTATGACGTTATGCTGTAAAAACAATTTTTACATTTCTATGATAAAAATATTTTTCTAATATACAAAGTAAAAAATTTCTATACCGGTACTTAACTGTTGGAAAATAGCAATGTAATGCAAAATATTTAGAAATACATTTGTATTTAAAATGAAAGACCTACATCTAGAAATTTATATCTAATCGTTTGAAGGTTTATTTGTAAAGTAGAGAATACGGTACTCTATATGTAACAAAATACTAGCATAAAGTAGTTCCTGTTTTCAAATATTTTATGTATTTTTTAGTTATATATATAGAGAAAAATATTTTTAAGCTAAAGTGGAGAGATCTTCAAATTTGTCACATCACAGTCAGGTGGTGAAATTTACAGTTTCATTAAAACATTACTGTACATTTACTATGAAAATATATTCTTTCTTTAAATAAAACGCTATTTTTAAACAGAAAAATGAGAAATTTAAGTATAACATCGTTTTTTATGATGACATTAGATATGATTACTGTGAAACCGTTTCAGGCAGGTAAACATTTATTCCCAATGACCTTTCCAATAGAAAGAAAGTGACCCTCAAAGGCCTTGAATTTGCACTAATATATATATATATATATATAATGCTGTGCTCCTGATTGTAGAAGCGATAAAATAAGTATAAACGAAAAATTAATGACTATTACTCAGGATCTCTCTCTTTAAGTTGTAATCTATGAAGAGAAGAACAAGAGTAAATTGCATTCTTAAGACTATATTTCATACTTTGTGAAAGTTAAGTCCTTAAAATATCATAAGAAATAATTCTCTTAAAACAAATTAAATAAAACATTAAATTCATCATGTCAATGCAATAAATCATATGTCAATGTAAATCATAAAACATCATTACCAATGTAATAAGTTCTTTTTTACATTGATACGACTAACAGTATTCAGTATTATTGTATGTTTATAATGATCTACAATCTGATTTTTAATTGGCTGTTAGCCAGAAATAAAAATCACATCTCCAGTTATAATTAAATATTCAGTATACTAGGATATATTATGATAAATACAGACATCATTGATTTAAATCTATTGTAAACAATGCTTTATATCTTTCTTCTTTACTCCATTTAGAGTCGTGCGTAATAAAATATATTAATATTAGAACAAATCAGAAAGTATATGTGCTTTAAGAATTAAATGTTTTGCATTTAGTCTTTGAATTTCGTTCATCCGTTACCTGGTGGACAATTTGGTATATAGTTTTCCAATTACCCTCAGTGTGGCGCTGCCGAGAGAGTAATAAAATATATTAATAATAGAACAAATCAGAAAGTATATGTCCTTTAAGAATTAAATGTTTTGCATTTAGTCTTTGAGTTTCGTTCATCCGTCACCTGGTGGACAATTTGGTATATAGTTTTCCAATTACCCTCAGTGTGGCGCTGCCGAGATGACGTTCACTTTAGATGTGCTGATTGCCATAAAGTTTACCCCTTGTGTCTACCACAACGCTAGTGCCTATCTAAAACCGAAATTTATGCAGTACGAATCTTATACTAACCGATATATCAGTCCTTATTGAATATAGTTACTGTGGAAATTAATTTTAGCGAAATATATCATAGCATCGACAGTGTGGATGGTCTTAAATAAAAGGAAAAAATTCAAAATGAAAATGAATATCGAGGCAACAAAAATATCAGGTATGTTCATATTTTATTAATTAATAATTGTCGATGAGACCGATCTAAGTACACATTCAAGTATTCTTTCTTTTGTGACAGAAATTAGTGATTTTGTAAATGTTAGCGTACAAAAACGACCAATGAAACTTCAATTAGGTATTAAGTTTAGGATTCTGTTTTTAAAAGCTTTCGAAATAATTCACAAAATATGCAGCAGTTTAATTTTATCAAGCTGTGTTTGCGATGCCAGGATATATCTTATTTTTTCGGATGACGTAACCCTCATTAGAAACACCGGATTTCAATGTGTGAAATAAATGCCTGTATATAGATATTTGGGTATACCGATTTTCGGTATACACGGCGAAAACTGAATTTTGAATTCCATTACTATTCAATTTATTTCAAATACTTCAGCAAAGTACATAACTAATGTTTGTTTTATAGAATATAAACTTGTACACCCTACATACTTTAAACTATAAGATAGAATAATATACTGAGTAACAAGAATGTCCTGCTGATATGGTCGTGAATAGGAGAAATATTTTCACATGAGACATTCTTACCCCTTCACCATATCAGTGGCCTACCCAGAGAGAGGAGGGAGTGGTTTGCCCCGGGCGAGAAGCTGAATGGGGGGGCCAAGTACATGGAATATCATTACTATTCACCAGATATTTTTGTAAAATTTTAATTTCTTAAAATTATTTAAGAAAATATGTATTGAAAATAAATATGTTTTGTGTCCAAATAAATACATCTGTTTTTTTAAGAGGAAGAGGTGCAAAAAATGCTGCCTCAGGCAGTGGCGTAGCTAGAGATGTGTGGGTTGTGTTGCTGGATATAAAATTGTCCCCCGAGAAAATTTTATTGTTTACAAATAAAATTATAGCACCTGCATAGATGAATCTAAGAAAATTCATTTTTACTTTAATAACTTGTATATAATAATTTTCATTTTTTCTTCGAAAAGGAAAATATATGCAGAATTTACATGTAATTTTTCTTATTGCACTAAAACTTAAACTTTTTTTATCTATAGGTTATATATCTATATAGGTTTTATATCTATAGGTAATTATTTATAAAGCAGTAATAAAATATATAGAGCACAAGATAGTTTTTCCAAGTACAGTATATCTATCTCTATTTGTTTTGCTTTTTATAAAAGATCATCCCTATTAATATTTTTATCGACAAAGAAAACAGTTACAATACAAGTAACATAGATGTAATAAATTTTATATATTAATTATTAAACGGAAAAATGTTTATTTTTTTTATCTTCGGTAAAACATATATTTTGTACTTTTTAAAAGTTTAAAAATAATTCGATATGAAGCAATGGCTAACTATTTTAAAGGAATGCATAACCACGTCTGGCCAGAAAGGTCAAATGTCATCGAAAGTATCTTTGGAGTGATCCAAGGATAGAGAGTCTTTCCCTTAGTTACCTACAATAATAAACAAATTCATAAAACCATTTAGCAACATTTGGCATCCTGAACAGCATTTATTTATTAAATGCAATATTTATTTATAATCAGATGTTTTATAAAACATATCTTTTCATTAAAATAGTTAACATCAGTTCCTTCAAAATAATTCCGGATATCTTAACTTATTCAAAGCATTGCTTTATAGAGTCAGAAGGACATCATCTGCAATCTGATATACAAGGATCGGGGAGAATTTAAAGTTTGGTTTAAACCAGATATGGACAATCTTTTCCTATTTAAGGGCCACAGTTAAAACTTTCAAACAGACAAGACCTCACACAAGAGAAAAAAAACTGATATACAAGGATCGGGCAGAATTTAAAGTTTGGTTTAAACCAGATATGGACAATCTTTTTCTATTTAAGGGCCACAGTTAAAACTTTCAAACAGACAAGACCTCACACAAGAGAAAAAAGAAAAAAAAATGCGGATAATTCATAACTATCTATTCCTATATGATTACAATTAATGTAAATATGTTTAATGTAACTTCTGGAATTGATGGTAACATAACATATTCGATATATTTGGTCAAATATTAGTCACTGCTAATTTTAAATTATTTTTCAGATGCGTGTCTGTTTGCTGATTTTTTGTTTTACTTATCACTAATCTCGTGGAGGAAAAAACTATTCACATACATAATTTATATAGAAAATAACGAAACAATCATTCCTTCATTAATTCTTGAATTTGGGAAATTCAATTACGCTTGATAAAAGTTTTATAAAATATACCAAATTTTTTCTTCAGAAGTATCTTTCAAATCTAAATTACGAGCCTATTATCTCCAATTGAATTTCATTTGGCGCTTTTTTGCATCATGTGATATTCGTTTATTTTATTTTGTAATTTGTCCACCTCTTGAATAGTAGACAAAATAATTTGGCCCCAAACTAGGAAAGGTTGCCCATGCCTGCCTGCATATATTACTATAGCTTCTTCCTTTCCTATTTCTTTTCGACACCAGAATTCCACGTCGCTCTCAAACCAAAATTTTTTATGACCCAGATATCCAGTTACTCATAGCTTTCACTGAAACTTTCTCCTATATTTATTATATAATTGTTTAGTTTCCTCAGACGTTTGCTAGATTCATTCAAATGATTAAAACAGCTAAAAGTCAGCTTATATATAATTAATCAGTCACTGCCTTTATTATACAGAACATATCTTTAATATCACATCATACAGGACAAATCAATATGATGATATATTACAATTAATGATTCATAAGGAAATCAATATGAAAGAGCAGATATCAATTTCATTCCCTGATATTGTTTCCAGTTGCCTAAAAACAAAAATGTTTTTCATGTTTCCTTCTCAATTCTTAAAATTTTTTGTTAAAATTTGCATAAAATATTTAAAAATAATTTTTTACTGATTTTATACAGGTTTAATTATATAGCTTTTTCTTAGTTTGAGAGCATCGATAAATAACGTCTTGCTGTTAGCAAAGAGAGGGTATAATAGATTTTAAAGGTAAACGACGCAGTGTCCTTATAGATTAAAGATAAAATACACCTATCTTTTAACCCTGGGTGTAGTAAAAGACCTTTAAGGGGTCAAGTTGCATTGAAATTCTTTATTGCCCCTCATATACGGGTTGAGTGTGCGGTGGGATCTTTGTTCACATTTAGAACCACCCAGTAGATACTTGTCGCGTGGTAAAAGACGCTTAAGGGGTCAACTTGCATTGAAATTCTTTATTGCCCCTCATATACGTGTTGAGTGTGCGGTGGGATCTTTGTTCACATTTAGAACCACCCAGTAGGTACTTGTCGCGTTCATGGAAATAGAAGAATTTAGAACATAAGTCCCAGTTGGCAAGATAGAAAACAATAATGTAGGGAAGAGGATCATACAAATTATGATGATGCCACGCTTTGAAAACTGTTAAACAGTTTTTCACCTGTATGATTCAAAAAATTTTTATGAAATAAATCATACAAATTACCCGCTTTGAAAACTGTTAAACAGTTTTTCACCTGTATGATTCAAAAAATTTTTATGAAATATAAAATGATTGTAGTTTAATTGTTTCCGAAATAAAGACTGTAATATTAATTATTTAGAGAGACGCTGAATGAAAAATGTAAAACATTTATCTATAATAGTTAAGTTACGTATATATCCTGTTGTTTAAAGATTCACTTGGAAATTAAAGAATGTGGTTTACACAGTTCAATTCAAAGACTCCATGTATCTTTTTCCATTATTAAACTAAGATCACATGATTTTACTAATACTTTGTTCAACTAAATACGGACTGCTTTATATGCTAAGGAGTATATGGATTGCAAAATGCCACTCCATTCAATGGAACAGCTAGTTTCTCTTTCGTTCCTCCAATAGCAGTTTGTATTTTCCATCGGTACTAATTTAAAGGTTTGTTTTTTTTTTTAATATTATCGAATTAATATCTTACATTTCATGGTTACATTATTAAATATTAAATTAATTCTTTAATCACTTTAAATTAAAATAATAAAACGAATGACGTCATCGTCCTTTAGTATTTAGCAGTAATTACGTATATTACAATTATTTGTAAACGATGAGAAATATTTCTCAGTAGTGATGGGTCGTTAATGATTGATTCGATCAGAATGATTCAATCACTAAGTGAATCAAATGAATCATGATTCATTTGGTGAAAACAAATCGATCACATTTTGATTCATTTCAACTTCCGTTATAGCGAATTTGTTTTTTTTTTTTTATATACAAGTGTATGGAACTACTGTCTGTGCCCTCTCCTTAAATTATATAGCGAAATAATATAAAAGACTAATATTTTAACATATCCTTTAAAATAAAAATCTAAATAAAAGTATACGCGTATTTATAAATTGTAAATGGAAAATAATTTTTACTTAATATCCAAACTTTTTAATAATTTTAATAGACAAAGTATTAAAAAACTGTACCGTATATAAGAGTATTAGAACTAGAAATTATATATGTCTTACGTTTTACTAACAAGCATATCTCCATATAGGTTACACTACAGTCTTTATTTTTTGAACAATTAAGCCTAAACATTTTGCATTTTATTCAAAAAAATATTATTAAATGTTTAATGTGATGTCACAATTTGCATGACCCACCCTCCTCTACAATATTTATCATCACAAATCTACTACTATATCCCTCCCCTTCAAGTAGAAACGATTCACCCAGTCAAACAATTCTTCGATTCATTCGATTCTTTGATTCAAACGATTCTTCGATTCAAATGATTCATTTGATTCAAACGATTCTTCGATTCAAATGATTCATTTGATTCAAACGATTCTTCGATTCAAATGATTCATTTGATTCAAACGATTCTTCGATTCAAATGAATCAAATGAATCGATTCATTGAAAAGAATCATTTCGCCCATCACTATTTCTCAGTGAAGTAAACGTATGTATGTATACTGGAAAGCAGAAATCTACAGTACGCGAAGTGATATTTTCAATAAAACTTCACACGCTACTGATGTTTTCTCATCAGCAGTTAAAAGAATTGTAATCAAAGAAAAAATAGCAGAATTATTAGAATTTTGAAATAAAATCCCAAATTCTAATTAATTAACTTAATTAGTTCAGCATTTATAAAGTAAAGATTAAAATATTTTAATCTGATTATTTTGCAATATCAGATCAAAAGTGGTAATCAATTCTTTATTCCAATCAGTGGCGGCTCGTGGATGATTTTTATGGGAGGGCTGAAAAAAATTATAATAAAATACGTAGTGTGGACTGCAATGTTTGCAGCCCACGATATACATATCACAAAAACAATTTAAAAATGTTTTCATCTTGGTGGGAGGGCTGCAGCCCTGCAGCCCTTATGGGCGAGCCGCCACAGATTCCAATCCATGTTTTACTTCGTATCAATTATAATTAATTCTAACTGAAAAAACTCGCCCAGGTCTATTGTCGTCGTTTACATTTTGAATTAATATATAAAACTCTAGAAGCAATTCGATAGTTGTAAATGTGTATCAAGATATCTTTTATTCATTTATTGGAAATATTCGGATTTAACTGCCGTGCCTTTTTCAATAGGCTGTTGTAAGTGCCACGCGCGCATTATGTGTCGCGTCGTGGGCGCGTCTCGTCGTCAAAGTGTTTTATAGGGCTCTAAATAAGAGGTATGCTCATCCGCCATTTTTGGTCTTCGCACATTCATCGCTTCTAATAAAAACAGCTATTTAACTTTTATAAGCATTCATTCCTTGCGCAATTCGTAAAGAAAATACTTATTATGTATTCTCTTATTGGTTATCCTGGTTTATATGTATATTTATCGATATGATAAATAAATATTAGTAATTTCGATAAAATACTGTTATTAAATGTTATCAATAGTATTTTAATTAATTCTGTATTTTAAGAAACCGAACTGATTTTAGATGATCGGTGCATTTACATTTTAAAACTATTTATACGCTGAGTTATATATTTTCCTCTTTAAAATGATATATTTATAGAAATCAAAATCTCCTGTAAGAGGGCAACCCGCAAAGTACTTTGTAATCAGTATAGACCAGGGGTGGCCAACGGGTCAAGGCCATCCCTGGTCTATACAGCAACTATTGACCAAAAATGGCGGCCGATGAGTATACCCCCTATCTAGAGCCTTAGTGTTTTATGTGGCGTAAGCATTTTTTGCCGTTAGCATGTTCTTTGTATGCTATATGTATTAGTGTTTGCTCATTGTTATTAATTATTAAATAGGTGTCGCTAAAATTTTTTTTTTTTTGTGTGTGGATGTTTTCTATTGTAGGCCTATTTGTAAAATTGTATTTATTTATTGCATTGCTGTGGATTTTTTCTTTTCTAGCCCGATTGCTGTGTATTTGGTTGTTATTGTTTTGTGAAGCCGTGAATCCATTACGTTCTGCTGTGTCCTTTTATTTTCTGTGTGAATATGCGTTGGTATTTCTCAGTTTTGTGTTTCAGTTTCGTTTTGTATTGGTGTTATTAAAACGCTCTGTTTTTGTTTGTTTGCTTGTGTTTTGAAACTCTCTGTGCTTTTTGAATGTTGCGTAAGTGACTGGTTAATTTTTATAGTGAGTTAATAGCGATGGCTGTAAGGACTGTAAAATGTTGGATTTTCTTTGCATTATTGAACGGAAAAATAGAAGAAAAATGCCAAAATTTTGAATTATTACCATTTGCTTTGGCTGACGATGTGCCAGTCGGCGTAGTGTCTTAGGTCGTTTTAGAATTTGTGACATTAATCTCGTCGACAAAGTATTTCTTGGATGTTGTTATCATTCTCTTGGAACGATTTATTAATAATTAGTTTCTGTTTTTTTTTTTATAATTATGGCAGGAAAAAGAACTTGGTTGATAAGTAAAAAATAGTTTATTATTTGGCATTTTAAACAAGGTTCGTTCGTTGATAAGTGTGTAGTATTTCGACTGTTTTGTGACCTGTTGGTTTTTTTTTATTTTTAAAATCAAATATTTGACACGTTCTCACTAACAGCAAAAAACTGACACATCCCAGTCAATATTATGACCGAATTCCAAGTTTTAAAATAAAAATTCCAGATTTATAAGTGTGTAGTATTTCGACTGTTCTGTGACCTGTTGGTTTTTTTTATTTTTTAAATCAAATATTTGACACGTTCTCACTAACAGGAAAAACCTGACACATCCCAGTCAATATTATGACCGAATTCCAAGTTTTAAAATAAAAATTCCAGATCAAAGTAAGAAAAAAGTAAGATAAAACAGTAAACGCCGTAAGAAAAAGACGTTTTTCATTTTAAAGACTTATTTACGAATTCTTGATGGCAATTCTCATACCAACAGATTTACTGCCATAAATACAATTTAAGTTTATTGTTTATATTAAAAAATCTTTTCTTTAATAATTAAAGTAAAAAATATAAGAGTAGCAGCAAAACTACATGTTCGAGCCACATAAGAGAATTTCAAATACTCAAGAGCAGCATTTTCTTTCTAAATCACTGAGAAGAGCATCAGTATTTTGGGTAATCTTAATAGTGAATTCAAAAATTTTTTATATCTGAAGCATTTATTTCGTATAAATTGCATTCTACTTTTTACAATAAATAAAAATTAATATGTCTCTAATTTCTTTAACCTACATAAGTATTTGGTTCATATTTACTATTGGCTTTCACGGTATGGAGCCACATTGAAGGTACCAAAGAATCGCGGTGTGGCTACCCCTGGAATACAATATTAGAAAACCAAAATAGCTTTTACAGACCCATATGCTTTATGTCAATAAACTTAAGTACTTTTCTCTAAAATGAAATTTTTTTATAAAGAATTAAGGATACACACATTTAATAATCTGTTTAATAAAAAAGAATTAAACATGTGTAAATTACATAATTACATTTAAAATCTATAAGAAATTTTATTTAAAACCTATCGACGGGAATGTTCGTTGACAATATCACTTTGAATTATTTTGATTAGCGATTCTACCTGTTTATCCATGCTCAATTATATTTTTAATTTTTTCATTTAGTATATTAACTTATGAAACTATTAATCGGTCGTTTGAGAGTTTCATAATGTTACATAAAGGGATGCTAACCATACAGAGCTTAGACGATCTCGTCGGAACAAAATTTTTTTTCTATGTATATTATGAAGCCAAATTTTCTTTCTTCCTTCGTTCTTTTTCCCGATGGAATGGCCTCAGAACCGCTATTTCGATTTACCTTTGCATTTCAGTGCACAACACCCTGTCGTATCGATAAAAAGTTGCAAAATTTACACTCTGTTCATTGGTTAGGATGCACTGGTATATAAACACAACGGTTTTGTTGCATTAAAATGGTTACTTAAAATATTTAATATATTCTTCAAAATATATTTCAATCAAAGATAATACAAACAAATATGAAGGATTCTACAAATTATGAAAATTTAATGCAAGCACAAGAAGACGCAGTGTAGATTCTAAACACGGATATAGAGTCATACTTTACACATTTCGAAATCCAACTGCCAAAAACATCACGACTGGAACCGGAATCAGTTCCAGTCGTGATGTTTTTGGCAGTTGGATTTCGAAATTCGCCGAAGAAAGATGTCAGTATCTCTTAGACAGAGAAGACGAAACTTGTTTGTTTTGTTATATCTTACTTGTTAGACGGAAATACAGGGATCGCGTAAGGCAGGGGTTCCCAAAGTTTTGCCTAGGTGGGCCAAATTGTAAATTCCAGAATATTTGGTGAGCCAAAAAGTGTTATGGAAAAATGCTCAAATCGATAAAAAGTTAGACACAAGGAAAACATTTATACTAATTTTATAGCTTAATCGTTCATTATTTATGACAATAGTTACATTTTATTTCAAATTGTTTAAAATAACACATTTCAAAAATAATTTAAAAAATAACTAAATAATGGAAATAAAAAACGAAAAATATAAAAAATTCATCAATCTGAAGTGAATGCCTAATAAAAGAAAGAAAAATATAATAAATTCATCAATCTGAAGTGTATGATTTGTAAGTTGCTTTCTTTTAATAATATCATTAGTTCTAAATCGGTTGAATGTATTCTTAACACGGCTTGTAAATGTTCATCAGTTAATTTTGATCTCAATTTGAACTTATTAGTGATTAAGAAAGTTTTTCGCATATATAACTGCTTCCAAATAATGAAAATATGTTTGGAAACACTTATACACGTATTTTTTTTTTAACTGAACAATTTTAATTATAATTGGAAAATTTATTTATAATTTTGTAAAAATATAATTATCTGTATGAATTCAAGATGGCGGATGATCTGACATCGCGGGCCGCATTTCAAGGGTCTGAGGGCCACATTTGGCTGCGGGCCGCACTTTGGGAACCCCTGGCGTAAGGCAACATTGGGTACATCCGCTTTTAGCAGTTAGATATATATAAGGTAGCTTTTATACGCTCTTTGAAAAATTGAGAAGTGATGACGATAAATTTTTCAATTATTTTCGTAGGAACACGTGTGTGTACGTTCGATTTTCTCGTGGAACGTTTAGGAGTTCATATAAAGCGCCAAGATTCAATAATGAGAGCCTGTGTTCCTCCAAAGGAAATGTTAGCATGTTGTAAAGAATTTCTCTGCAGGCGCCGTCACTTCTAGAAATGTGGGCCAGCTTCCATAAGAATACATTGAAGACCCAGGAACCGGACCCGGGAAAACCGGTGTGTGTGCAAGCGCCCTTACAGTTCCTACGCAGCTCTCTTACAGTTTGAAAATTTTCGGAATATAGGTATCTCGGGCCGGGAACCGGACCCGGGAAAACCGGTGTGTGTGCAAGCGTTCATACAGTTCCTACGCAGCTCTCTTACAGTTTGAAAATTTTCGGAATATAGGTATCTCGGGCTTTATCGATGACGTTATTAAAATGGTGAAAGTTCGAACTGGATAAATGAAGAATGTTTTAAGTTGTACTTAAAATATTTAATATATTCTTCAAAATATATTTCAATCAATGATAATACGAACAAATATGAAGAATTCTACAAATTATGAAAATTTAATGCAAGCACAAGAAGACGCAGTGTAGATTCTAAACACGGATAGAGAGTCATACTTTAGTAACAGGTTTTTAATTCCTCATCTGAGCCGCGTGTCTTAAGACGATTCGATTATGCAATGCAAATATTTTTAAAAGCGTCGTTCTGACGGTTTGAACGGGTTTAACAATCGGTGGAAAAGGTTGTAATCTTCTTGTTTATAATTTCATTTACCTATTTTTATCTAATAAAATATTTGATTTGAGAATCACAATATCATCATATCAGCAAAAGAACATTATAACTAATAATTGAAAATTTAATAAATTTTATTTGGTTTTCAGGTTTCTGAAATCCACGGAAGAAATAAATAAAAAATTTACCATAGACTGTGCCAATACAAATTTTCCGTAATGGATTCCATAGCAGAAAAATTTTTTGTTCTGAAATTCCAGAAAAGGAAGCAAGCATTATTAAGAGATTCACAGATTTATTCGAAAGAAAAGCACTCTGATGGTGACATATATGAAGCCGATTTTCAGACAGAAGAGAACATCAAGACTGATATTAACACTCATACAGAAGCGACTTCTTTACAAGGACATATTAATAAAAAAATAAGTAGGTACCCACGAAAATCGAATAAGAAAAATCCTTGCACTAAGAATAATAGAAAAAAGTCACACACATGTGATGTTTGTAAATGCACATTTTTAAGCAAATCAGCACTGACAGAACATCAGGGCATCCATATTCCAGAAAAAGAATTGCAATGTAACATTTGCAAACGTAATTTCACAAGAAAGGCTAACTTAATGAAACATCATCGCATTCATAATAGAGAAAAGCCTTTCCAATGTAACATTTGTAAACGTAGTTTCGCAATTAAATCCCATTTGTCGAGACATTTGCGGATTCACACTGGAGAGAAGCCTTACCAGTGTAAAACTTGCAAACGTAGTTTCACAAGAAATCATTATTTGAAAGAGCATTTGCGGATTCACACTGGAGAAAAGCCTTTCCAGTGTGACGTTTGTAATCGTAGTTTCGCATATAAAACCTCTTTATCAATACATTTGCGTAATCATACTGGAGACAAGCGTTACCAATGTGAAGTTTGCAAACGCAGTTTCACAACAAATACCCAATTAAGAGTGCATTTGCGGATTCACACTGGAGAAAAGCCTTTCCAGTGTGACATTTGTAAACGTAGTTTCGCAAATAAAGCCAATTTGTCGACACATTTGCGGACTCACACTGGAGAAAAGCCTTTCCAATGTGAAATTTGCAAACGTAGTTTCGCAAGTAAAGGCAACTTGACACTACATTTGCGGATTCATACTGGTGAAAAGCCTTTCCAATGTGATATTTGTAAACGTAGATTCACAACTAAATCCCATTTTACAATACATTTGCGGATTCACACTGGAGAAAAGCCTTACTTATGTAAGATTTGTAAACTTAGTTTTGCAAGTAAATGCCAATTATCGAGACATTCGTGGAATCACACTGGAGAGAAGCCTTTCCAATGTGACATTTGTAAACGCAGTTACAAAAGTAAATTCAGTTTGACAGAGCATTTACATATTCACACTGGAGTAAAGCCCTTCCAATGTGACATTTGTAAACGTAGAATCGCAAGAAAATCCGATTTCACAAAACATTTGCTGATTCACACTGGAGAAAAGCCTTTTCAATGTGACATTTGTAAACTTGGTTTCATAAGAAAAAAACAGTTGTCGATACATTTGCGGAAACACATTGGTGAGAATCCTTTCTTCTGTGATATTTGTAAACGTAGTTTCACAACCAAATCTTACTTGACCGAACATTTGCAGAATCACATTGGAGATAAGCCTTACCAATGTGACATTTGTAAACGAAGTTTTGCAAGGAAATCCCGTTTGACAAACCATTTGGGCATTCACACTGGAGAAAAAGTTGTCCAATGTGATATTTGTAAACGTAGTTTCTCAAATAAAAGCAATTTGTCGATACATTTGCGGACTCACAATGGAGAAAAGCCTTTCCAATGTGATATCTGTAAACATAGTTTCTCAAATAAAAGCAATTTGTCGATACATTTGCTGAGTCACACTGGAGAAAAGCCTTTCCAATGTGATATTTGTAAACGTAGTTTCGCAATTAAAGCCTATTTGTCGAATCATTTGCGGATTCATACTAGAGAAAAAGTTCTCCAATGTGATATTTGTAAACGTAATTTCAGACATAAAGAAAATTTAATATATCACATTCGGACTCATACTGGACAGAAACCTTTCCAGTGTGAAGTCTGTAAGCGCCATTTCACGACAAAATCATATTTGAATAAACATTTGCTTAATCACAACAAAGAAATTCCAATGTCACAATTGTAAATACAAGTATTCACAGTTGATTTACTTTAATGTAGTGACAAAGATGAAAAACATCATCGTCATCACAATAAAGAAAACATTTTCGAATGTGACAAATGAGTGCATATTCTCAACAAATCAGATTTCATAACACATTTACAGCTTTCGTTTTCATCAAACCTTCACTTCAGCATATAATTAAATGCTATTGAAATGAAGAGTTTAAGCATCATTCTCAGTTTTATGAATAAAATCGTACCAGTGTTAATTTCTCGAGTAGTTGGGTATGTTTTAGACATGTTTAGACATATTTTCCTTCAATAGTTATTCATTACAATCTATATTTTCGAATCACATGATTACAGAACCGTGAACTTGTATATAATAGCAGAATGTATAATAAATTATAAGTCAGTTTAAGTATTTAATAAAGCATTTATAAGAAACTTAACATTGGGTTTATGATTAGACACATTTAAATGTGTTTATTGCTTCAGAAAGCTTATTGTTTTCCACGATACTAAAAAATTTCGCCTATTCTATTTACCCATGAAGAATTATTAAATACGATATTTACAGGCGGTTCTCTAGTTACGAACATTCGTACTTAAGAATATGAAAATTTATTTTTAAATTTCACAAAACTCTTCAATAGTTTTAAGTTATATGATAGCAAAATACTGTAGCAATGAAAATACTCAAAATTACTGAGTTAATTAACATATTAAGGTTAAAGAGGCGGCGATTATAATGAAAGATTCTCCCTTTATGTTCGGAATGTTTATAGTGGATCGGGGGAAGTCGCCATACTTTTTTTTGACCCTAAAACTCATATTAAATTTGAATATTTTCATTTCATATTCATACTTAAACTTACATGTGTTTTGCATATATGACTGCATCAAAAACTTTGATGTAACAATCGGGTAATTTTTTATAATTTTTTAAAAAAGTTACAATTAGTCATCTTACCTCGAATATTCGGGGTAAGATGACTAATTGTAACTTTTCATGATGTTCACTTTAATAAATTGCCAAAATGAACTCTTTAATCATCCAACAAAGTTCTTGTTTAATATACTATGTAAATTTTCATGATGTTCACTTTAATAAATAGCCAAAATGAACTCTTTAATCATCCAACAAACTTCTTGTTCACTGTATATTCTAATAGAATAAATTATTAAATTCTATAAAATTACAAGAATTAAATAAAATAACATCCACAGTGTTGACTACTCAAGTTGCGGTTTTTGATCCACATTCGACTTTTTGATACCTTTAGTTTGGTTTCTCTTTTAATTAAGAAAGATAGAGTTGTCCATTTGTCCATATAAAATAAGCTATCCCAAACACTTAGGAAAGTGGATTAAAAGTTTTTTCTAAGCCCTTCATATACAATTAGTATTAAACATATAATGGATTATTTATCTTAGCCCTTCATATACAATTAGTATTAAACATATAATGAGTTATTTAACTAAGTCCTTTATACACAAGTAGTATTAAACATATAATGAATTATTTAATGTGTGGTTCCATATCATATTTTTCATCATTATATTTCTATAATCTCCTTTTTAACGTTCTATAAGGTAGATATAGACCTATGTATATCTGTGAAGCACTGAAGAAATTTCATGCCTCCTCTGTTTATGTTTTGAAACAATTCATGCTTCTTTGTTTATGGGTTATGCTGCAAGTTTTAAACTTTCTTCGAATCAAAGACCCATGCTTGGTCCTAATATATGTTCTTATCATTTAATTTATGAAAATAAATCATAAACACAATAATATATGTTCTTATCATTTAATTTATGAAAATAAATCATAAATATAAAAATTTAAATTTGGCATGTGATCCCGAAGCAAATATTGCATCTTTCGTGACGATCAGGGTGAGATGCAACTTTTAATCATGTGACTTAAAATGGCTAATATTATAACGCTCGACGATCAGGGAGAGATGCAACTTTTAATCATGTGACTTAAAATGGCTAAATTATAACGACATCAAAAGCAAAATATTCTTTAAAGTATCCACTACACATTAAATATATTAATTTTTAGCATGATGATATTATTACGATTAATAATAACACTTCAAAAAGTGACTATAATTTTCGATAAAAATTTCAACACTCACTGGAGACTTTTCGATTTCTAATGCGAGTATTTGATAACCTGATAATAGCCATAATCTATATTTTTGGCGGGCTTATAGGAGGTTATAATAAACCACCTTTATCGCCACTTGTTTAAATACTAAAGAATTAGAGAAAAATAAGCTTCTTCCCCCGATTCACTGAAATTGAAATTTGTGAAATAATAAACTTTTAATTTTGTTCAATTGTGAAATATATTACAATATACAATATGCAAAGATATTTCATTGCATTTGGAGGCAAACAAACAGCAAAACCTGAGTTACGGAGAAAACATACTTACGAAATTTTTTTTCGTAAATACAGAAGAGCCTGTATTTATTTAATTTCTATGTTGAATATAAACAAAATGAGAAAAATTTGGTTATCAGTATTTTACCATAACGAATCCAGTTTCAATATTGTTAATATAGACTTGGAAATTAAAAAAAAAAAAAAAATTGGTTTGTTCAACACTTTAGAATTTAGACGCAAGCAGTTTAAAATATAAATTATATTCTAATGGTTACATTTCTATGATAAAAGTGATATCCGAAAACTACAATGACTGATTTAAAGTTATTCTCATTGGAAACATTTTAATATTTACATTGGATATGTTATATCATTTGATGAAAACAATAATAATTAAATGAATAGCCAAACTACTATAAATAAAATAACATCGAATGTAAAACAATTAATTTTAAAATGACGAATCGCAACTAAAGATTAAAATACACTGACGGAAAAAAAAATCCCAACACCAAGAAAAAATTATTGTAGAGTAATGAAATTTGGACAATGCATTTGTGTAGTTAACATGTTTAATTGATTAAATTTTCAAGTCGGATTACGAACTTTTCGGATCACGAACAGAGTCAAGGAACGGATTGTGTTCGTGAACCGAGGTATCACTGTATTTTTATAGAGAAATTAGGTAAATTTTTATATAAACAAAAAAATTATTGATATAAAGAATTGCTTCTTAAATTATGGATCGCGAAGCGAAATGCTGGGGGACTAAAATTAAATTCAACACTTGAATTTCAGTTTATATGTAATTTCGCAAACGCACAACATTTAACATATGAAATCGTATGTATTTTCAGGGTAGTTGGTCGATGTTTTCATCTTAAGAAGTGTATAAATGATTTATGTACTTGTATATTTTATTTTATCATTAATATCTGGGGTCGCGAAAAATCTTATGAAGAAAAATGGGGTCATGAATGAAAATATTTAAGAATCGCTTATTTAAAGCAAATATTATACAAAAAGTAACTTAGAATGGGCAGAAGACAATTTGAATTAAAAAAAAATTCTTTGATTTAGACCAGTGTTTCTCAACGTGGGGCGCACGGCCTTCAAGGGGGCGATTTGATTTTTCAGTGGGGGCAATTTGAAAATGAGTTATTAACAATGAATTTTTTCATTTCTTTTGATTTTAGGGGCAATATATATAGTATATGTTGTAACAAACTCATTTTTAAAATTAAAATCAGAATGTACACGGCGATTGTTAAACTTTATTTGCTGTTTTTCTTATTAATTTATATTTTTTTATTTTTTAACAATTTTTAAATGATTTCTTCCTCAGTACTTCAACTGTCTTTTTGTTCTTATATTTTTCTGTTTCATGGATGCCATGTTTTTGGAAGCCTGTTTAGACCAAGTTAATGGCTTTTTAGGCTTCCTCCAGGTGAATAGGAGTTCACTTTTTCAATAATAAAAATTATATGTCACAGGGGGACATCGGAATTTTAGAGATGCTTAGATGGGGCATGGCCAAAAAAAAATGAGAACTACTGATTTAGATATATAAATTATCATTTATTAAAATTTTTAAAATCCGAATCTAGAAAAATGTATTTTTATTTAAATCGTGGATCTCGCTTAAATAATGAAAACTTTTTCGTATTATTAAATTGCAAAATATTTAAAAATACATTTTTTTAATAAAATGCAAGACCTATATGTAGTTCTAAGACATTTACATCTAGTCAATTCAACATTTATTTTTAAGGAAGAGAATACGGTTACTCTTTATGTAACAAAATACTAGCGTAAAGTAGTTCGTTTTCAACTATTTTATATTTTATATGTTTTAGTTTTACATAAAATTACAGAAAATATTTTTATGTTAAAGAGGGAATGTCTTCAAAAATATTCAGTTTACTAGGATTTATTATTATAAATATGGATGACGTTGATTTAAATCATCTGATCTAAACAATGCTTTACATCTTTACTATAGAGTGGTGCATAATAAATTATATTAATCATAGAAAAAAATGAGAAAGTACGAAATACGTTTTAAGAATCAAATATTTTCCAACTAAGATTTTAAACTCTTCAATTCACATGACGGACCAGTTGATATCCAGTGTTGGTCATGCAGCATTCTTTCAACACGTTGGTTTCCGATTACTACTTGTCTTGTTTAGTTTTCCAGTTGCCTTCAGTGTAGTCTGTCGAGATGACGTTTTACTTTTCATAGGCTGAAAAGTATATAACTGCCTCATCCATAATATCCCTTCAAATCAGAAACTTAAGCACTTCAAAGTTTATTTATCTATATTAGCCGTCCTACAGGGCATCCAGATGACGTTTCACTTTTGATAGGCTGAGAAGTATATATCTGCCTCATCCATAATATCCCTTTAAATCAGAAACTTAAGCACTTCAAAGTTTATTTATCTATATTAGCCGTCCTACAGGACATCACTGAATATCGTTATTCTAAAATCAACGTTAAAGAGATATATCATAATATTGAGCGCATGGATGATACTGAATCGAAGAAAAAGAACTAAATGAACACTGAAACGGAGGCTAACCAAAAATATCAGGTATGTCCATTTTTTATTAATTAATAAATATCGACGAGACAGATCTAACAAGAAATTTCAATATTGTTTCTTTTATGCAGAAATTGGTGATTTTGTAAATTTTATTGTACCACAACTAAATGAACACTGAAACGGAGGCTAACCAAAAATATCAGGTATATCCATTTTTTATTAATTAATAAATATCGACGAGACAGATCTAACAACAAATTTCAATATTGTTTCTTTTATGCAGAAATTGGTGATTTTGTAAATTTTATTGTACCAAACAATCCATAGAAACATTTTCATCGTTCAGCTATAAAATTTGTAATTCTGTTATTAAAAATTTTCCGAATAATCTATAAAATAAGGAGTTTGGGTTATGACGTAACATAGATGTTAAAAGAATTAAACCTCAAGCAGTAAATGTTTTTTTTTTTTACAAGTTAGGTTTATCGAAATTTTAAAAAATATATATTAAATTGTTTTTTATTTTATTTCGATCTTTTTATATATTAAACTTTGAATATTGTAAATAATTGTTTTTATGTTTTTTTTATTTTATAGAAATTTTAAAAATATATATTTAACCTTAAATATTTGTTTTTTGTTATGTTTTTTTATTTTTTTGAAATTTTTATTTAAGCTTTTAATGCCTCAAATACTTGTTTTTTTTTTGTTAAAAGAATTTCTATATTAGATCTACATAATCAGGACCCAACAAGTCACCTTAGAGATGCTTAATAAGAATCATATGGGCAACCTTGTTTATGAAGTAACTAATTAAAATCATATGAATAATCTTAATCAAAAGAGTGCAGTCATATCTTATCTCATCTTTTTACTTGTTTATTTTATGAAGCGAAAATATTTTTGATTGAAAGATATATTTAAAATATATTTAATACATATTTTAAATTAAGTATATTGTTAATTACAAAAGCAATGTTTGAACTAGCGATATTTTTTCTGAAAATATGTTTATGTTTATATATATATTTTTCTAAAAATATGTTTATTAATTACGAGAACAATATAAATTATTAAAATCTCCGTTAAATTATCACTCTTTGTTTTAAACACCTTTACTTAATTTCAGTGTTAATCTTATTTTTATTATTACATATAAGGAGAAATAAGTTTTCTTTTTGTGAGAATTAACACGTTAACTACTTGTGCCCAAAGGGTTTTGACTGCAGTGTAAAAGAATTTTAGGTTTAATAATTAGAATCAAATAACTTTAATATCATAAAATACTTGTTTCTGATCTATATTTAAGTTCTTGCAATTTAGTTACTATAATTTGTTAAATTTTAAATACATTAAGTTATAGGAATAAACTAGACTGACATGAATCTTAATCGTATTTATACATTTTTTGTATTGCACTACCAAAACTATAAAATCACATAATTTCGGACTTTTTTTTATATGGTAATGAATTTTTTTTTTTTTCAATTTATTAAAAGGAATCATAAATGTATTTTACTTGAACTCTTGAGATTATTGAATATAATATAGACATTCTAACCTTGGACATTCTTCAATGTCCAAGCTTTGAATAAATTTATGTAAAGTACAGGGATGAATAACCACAATAGTAACTGTTTAAGAAATATTTATTTTCATATTTTACATCATCTAAATTAATAACTTACTTGGAATTCCGTGTCATTCCATCATCAAACAAACCGCCAAATCGAAACCAAAATAGCGAATCGAAAGTTGAAGTTGAGTGCTGCCTGGCTGCCAATTCTGGTTCGAGAATTGAGTGGATAGAACGATTTGCGATTAAGCATTGCCAAAAGAAAAGAACAGATTAATCTAAACTGGAAATTTGTATTAATTAAAATAATTAACTTGCAATCAAGCAATAATGTCGACATATAGTACATATCATCTTCTGACGAACAAGGTCTTATAGCAAGCAGATACTGCATTACAATTAATACTATAC
Organism: Olivierus martensii; assembly: GCA_000484575.1. Classification (NCBI taxonomy): domain Eukaryota; kingdom Metazoa; phylum Arthropoda; class Arachnida; order Scorpiones; family Buthidae; genus Olivierus; species Olivierus martensii. Next base: position 29,460 of record AYEL01086009.1, read on the forward strand.
TATATATGTGCATTTAACATAGTCAAACTTAAAATACTGCGTAAAGGTACAGTTTATGACAGAAAGGTTTTGACATCTACCGTAGGGGCTGTATTAGAGGAAAAATGACAAAGGTTTTGACATCTACTGTAGGGGCTGTATTAGAGGAAGTAGTTTCGATTGTAAAGTCTGGAAAATCTCCGCACAGCAACTTGTAATGAAGTAGACTGTTCTTACCCGCGGAGAAATAGGGGTCGTGAATATTTCACATAGGGGAGAATTTCTATGACGTACTTGACATGAGTAATGCGATCTGTATTCTTTCACTTTCCATTTTATGTATTTGACCCATGGATAATGCGATCTGTATTCATTTCACTTTCCATTTTATTAAACACAGAAGACAATTTTATTTTTTATTCTTTCACTTTCCATTTTATAAAACACAGAAGACAATTTTATTTTATATTATGCTCTTTACAAATTATAAAAGTTGAAATTATTAGCATTATAGTTTACATAATTGTATAATTTTTTGTTCTGTGAATATAGAAGTGAAAATTTCTAAGTTTAAAAATCTTATTTCGATATGATTTTTTCATATAAAATTTGTTTTTAATTGTAAGATAAAAAATACACATTAAACACTCAAAAGTTCTTTTATTTTAAGTATTTTCAGATTTGCATATAATAAAAATATGAAACTGTATAATACATAACATATTATTTAATGGGCAAAGCCTAGAACTTTGGTGAAGTTGAAAAACAATTTTTTTTATAATTTGCTATTCTTCGAATTCTTAATATTGAAATATATTGCTGTAAAACATTATTATACGCTAGGTAATGGTTATAGAATAGCTTTGAGAGGTGCTTTTAACATGTTTACAGATTCCAGATTATGAAGGATGCATGCGGGATGCATCCTATTAGCTTTGATAACTTTGCTGCCTTCAGCACTTATCATTACATGCATTTATCGTCGATATTATTAAGAAGATCAATCGTGGATGACCTGGTGATTTTTTAGGTGATACGCTCCCCCCTCTCTTCGTGCTGCTTTAGAATGTTGTAAACTGTTTGCCTACTTATTTGTAATATATTCGCTATGTCTTTCACAGGCATCCCGTTGTTCCTATGATGAATGATTAGCAACCTAGAACTCTTAGACGTAGTAGTTGGCATTTTGAAATAATTCGCACTCAACTTCAACAATCTAGTTCATGCCTTTAAATACGGTATTAAACGACAGTTCGGTATGCAACGCATCTTATTACTTAATAATTCAGCTATTGCCAGTAAAGTTACGATCCTAATTTATTTCATTAATATTTTTTACGTTATTTAATGTATTAATAAAAGTTAAGAGCAAATTATAGTAAACGAAATCGTCTTTTTGTATGTAAACGCTTAAATATGCAATATTCCTTCCACCCCCCGTTGCTAACAACCGATGGAATGGTTTAACCCAAATTGTAGCCTAACAACGATCAACAAACTGCAGTAATGACTAATCAGTTTTTGAGTAGTGTACAAAGCCGAACCTTTTCTGCTGATGTTAAAAAACTTTCTGTCATAGATTGTACACATATAAGGTAGTAGTATATTTTTTTTAATATACTGCTTTAACAGACTATTTTAGCATTAAAAAAAATCTACTGGAATACAAATCCTTAGAATTTTATCTAATGATAAAAAATCTAAGGAAAAGACAGTAATTCCTCCAAGAGTAGTAGTATATTTTTTTTAATATACTGCTTTAACAGAGAATTTTAGCATTAAAAAAAATCTACTGGAATACTAATCCTTAGAATTTTATCTAATGATAAAAAATCTAAGGAAAAGACAGTAATTCCTCCAAGAAATTAATCTTCTTGGTTACTTTAGCAGGTTAAAATTTCTTAAAAATAACTAATTGAGCTATCAAGATACATATTAGTCAGGTGGTCTCTGTATTAAGATGATCATTTAACAGTTTTCACTGTAATAGTAAACAAATCAACAGATTCTGATAAACTGACATCATCATTGAACAATAAATAAATAAATAAAACGCAATTTTTAATAAAATTTAATTATTAATACTTATAATATTTTTTAATATAAATAATTACAACCTAAGTATTAGGCAAAAATATATAATTCACATTTTTTTATGACAATCATACTACTAATAGGGGAAAATATATAATAAGATGAACAAACATTTGACAGTACTTCAAGACTAATAAAAGGTCAAATCGGTCAAACACGATTCGTCCTTGCAGCGCCTAGAATTTCCGTTGTGCACATCGCTTGCTTACATCGTAAACTTATAAAATTGAAAAATTGACCATTTTATAAAACTACTTCAAGACTAAAAGGTCAAATCGGTCAAACACGATTCGTCCTTGCAGCGCTTAGAATTTCCGTTATGCACATCGCTTGCTTACATCGTAAACTTATAAAATTGAAAAATTGACCATTTTATAAATGCGTAGAGAGATAAAAACGATAAAAACATTTAATCTGTATTAAAAATTTGATGGAAAAATAAACCATAAATTAAAAATAATTGCTCTCAAGAAAATTGACAAATTTTATAAGGATTCACAAATTTGGCACAATAACTAAAAACTTTTTAAATAAAATAAAAAGATATTTCAAAAATATGAATTAGATATAACTGAACAACTGAATTACTGAAAGAATCTTGCTAAATTTTAACAATTAGAAATATTAAAACATTTTTTATAATTAAAAAAATTTTTTTATTTACCTTTTTTGTAATATAGCATTAGAAAAAAGATAAACAACAGATTGCATCTAAACAAATAATATAAAATTGTTACTGATACTTTCAAAGTTGAATATCATTGAATTAAATTCAATAAAACTTTTGATAATCAATAGCATTTTTTTATTTAATTTATATGTTTTTTCAAAAACAAAAAAGCACAATCCATAAATATAATATTTTCGAATATATTTCAGTTGAGACTACTAGATTATTCAAAAAAAATAACAGTAATAATCAAACTTAAAAAATTCGAAATGAAGTGCAAAATAAAAAATAAATAAATAAATAAAATCCAATCCATCAATCCAACTTCACATTTAGAAAGATTAATATAATCTAAATATTTTTGTTTTGAAATTAAAATTCAATCTTTAATATCAAGAGAATAGTATAATAAACAACTCTAGAGAAAGAACAGTTAGGAAATGTTTGGGTCACCTGGACATATAAGGGTAACACTCGGCCATCCGGCCGCCATATTAATATAATTATAATTCATCACCGTCTACAAACAGACCTCAGTTTTGTGGTCTGGTATGGTTATGCTATGGTACATATGACGAAAGAACAGTTAGGAAATGTTTGGGTCATCTGGACATATAAGGGTAACACTCGGCCGCCATATTAATATAATTATAATTCACCACCGTCTACAAACAGACCTCAGTTTTGTGGTCTGGTATGGTTATGCTATGGTACATATGAATTCAGCCTAAGAAAATATCCATCCAATCTGCGTGGTTGGCATAACCTTGTAGACGAAATCAGTTGATTATAAAATTTTTCTGAGAATCCTCCTGATTAGTCAATATACCCAATCTGATATCAAATGTCAGAATTAGAGTTGCATTTGTAGAAATTCTCACAAAGACTATACGTCATAGTTCTCCGAGCAACAACGATAACCAGGCGTACATTGATTATCGCTAAGACTAACGGATAGTAATAACCCTTTGAACCTAATAACCCTAAGTAAAAACCTAAAAGGAAAAATATCTATTGATTCACTTCCTTGTTCTACTTACCTGCGCTGTTTTGATGCTGTGTGAATTTTATTTGATGTAAACTTGCAAAGAGAAATTGTAGACTTTACTTATTTGAACTGATGGTCTCATTTTTTTCATATGTGTGTATCCTTGATACTTACATGTGAACCTGTAATGAGGTCTGTACTGGTTGCATAATTACTGATGTTTATACTTACCTGTGATCCTGTACTCATCTGTGTATCTGTGCTGTATCCATAAGGGAAACCAAATATTTAAATTGTAAAATTTAACTGTAATATTAATTTTCATTTTTTATTGACCTGTAATGTTTTAATGTGGTGTTGATCTTATCTGATATTTTACTTTGAAATTAAATGTAAATTTGTAAAGAAAAATTGTAATTTTTACCTACCTGTATTGATGTTTTCACTCTTCATATGTATGTATCCGTGATATTTAATTGTGAACCTGTAATAAAATCTATATTAGATGCATAATCATTGATATTTATACTTACCTGTGACCTTGTTTCTTCATCTGTATCTTTATTGACATCTATGTTATACCTGAAAGGGAAACCAATTAATTAAATTGTATTATTTATGGGTTTTTTTTATATACCTACCTGTGATGTAATATGTTTGTACGTTATTTTTTATATGAAATATAATTTTGTTCTGGAAACTTTTAGATTGAAGTGATTTTGTTTGTTTCGTTTTTTTTTTTGCTTTTCAATATGGTCTGGTATATTTGCGTTTATGTATCTTACTTGTTATTGACAAAATTATTGTTTACCAGACCCAGCAATCCCGCCACCCTATGCCTCTTCCTTGTGGCGGGATTTGTATTTTGTAATTTTCCATATGTTCGATAAAAATTTTTGAAAAGTAATAACCCTTTGAGCAAGCAAAACACCTTTTCTATTTTCAAACCATACGGTCATTTGCCAGCGGTCTGAATATCTAATGAACGTCAATAAAGATTAAGTGGGATTCATGGCAGTGTGCCTCGAGGCAGATACATTTTCAAACGACTAGCGAAAACAGGGCCAACGAGAGGAGAGTGATGAGTTCGAGATTCGCGAGGGTCGCATATCAGCCCAAAATTTGTTTTTACGCGCCAATTAGCAGTAGAAAGACGGTATTGAAATTTAGAGTCCAAACTGGGAGTAATAAATTGCAATCTTATAACTCTAAAATTACTTGGAATCGATATAAATTTTTCCGTTGGGTCCGGCGACGTCTCTCAGCCTTTGGCGAAAAAATTTAGTCCCAGTGGAGTATTTAATTAAATTCAATAGAAAATTCTGGAATTATTCCTAATTAATCTATTGATAGATTAAATTTTAAAGTTAAATTATAAAATCACTCATCGATCACCGACATATTTTTCATTTTTTTTTTTTTTTATTGCTGGCATAGCTGCAATGGGTTCTACTATTATTTAGTAATTTGGTAATTATTTAATTTTTGTTTAATTCTATATGTAAAAAGTTTTGATATTTGAATGCACTTTGTTATAGAGTAAAATAATATAACTAATTTTAAAAAGAAAATAGTTTTATTTTTTAAAATAATTACCTCTTTTTAAAATCGTGGACCGATTTTTATAAATAATTACAGTATTACTAAATAAAAAATATTTGTGTATTAAAAATTAAGAAAAACAAAAATTGCAATAGGTAAAAAAATAGAATCAACTCCATAAAAAAAATCATTTAACATATTACATAAGATTTAGTTTTTTAGCAATTGAGCCTGACTCATAAGAATATTTTTGTTTAACTTTAGCCTTTTCTTGATTTCAGAATAGGTTTCTCATTATATGTTAATATCATTTAACATATTATATAACATTTAGTTTTTTAGCAATTGAGCCTGACTCATAAGAACATTTTTGTTTAACTTTAGCCTTTTCTTGATTTCAGAATAGGTTTCTCATTATATGTTAACTTCAATACTTATTTCATAAAGTTTCCATATGTCACGACAAAATTTCTGTACCCATATTCTACTTCAATCCGTATTTGTTGGAAATATAAAGAGCCGGAACTCTTTCGAAGTGCTATTTGTACAATACGGAGCTGAACAAACCTCCCATATCAGCAGAAAGGTGCACAAATCACGATACAATCCTACGGCAACTACTGATTAATATGGCGGCAGATGAGTATACCCCTTATCTAGAGCCTTAACGGAAGGGGTTTTGCAAATTATGACGTGATGCTGTAAAATTACATTCCTATGATAAAAATATTTTTCTAATATACAATAAAAATTTTATACTTAATAATTGTCAAAATAGCAATGTAATGCAAAATATTTAGAAATACATTTGTATATAAAATGCAAGACTTACATCTAGTTCTAAGATATTTAAAATCCAGTCGTTTGAAGGATTATTTGTAAGGTAGAAACTGTGGTACTCTATATGTAACAAAATACTAGCGTAAAATAGTTCCTGTTTTGAACTATTTTATATATTTTTTTAGTTTTACATATAATTAGAGAAAAATATTTTTTAAGTAAAAGAGGAGAGGTCTTCAAACTTGTGACGTCACAGTCAGGTGGTAAAGATTTCTGATTTCGTTAAAACAATACTATACATTTACTAAGAAAATATATTCTTTTTTAAAATAAAACTTCATTTACAAATAGAAAAATAGGAAAATTAAATATAATATCGTTTTTTATGGTGATAAAAAACGATAATATATCACAGTAATCTTAAATAAGATTACTGTGAGATCATTTCAGACAGGTGGACATTTATACCCTATGGCCTTTTCAATACAATGGAAGTGATGCATCCGCTACTGGACAGCTCAACTGCCTTGAAGCTGCACTGTTTTATATATAATGCTCTTGTTCCTGTTTCTAGAAGTGATATAATATGTATAGACGAAAGATTAATGTTTAATATATAGGATCTCTATCGTTAAGTAGTAATTCTATGAAGAGAAGAACAAGAACAAATAGGAATTTTAAGAGCAAATTTTATACTGTATGAAGGGTAAGTCCTTAAATAGCATAAAAAATAATTCTTCTTAATAGAAATTAAATAAAACATTAAAAGTACTTAAGTTCTCTTTATATTGACATGATTAATTAATAACTTTATCCAGTATTATTGTATGTTTATAATGTTCTATAATTTGATTTTTATTTGGTTGTTACCCAGAAATAAAAATTATTTCTCCAATTAATAATTAAATCTTCAGTATACTAGGATTTATTGTGATGAACCTGAACGTCATTGATTTAAATCTATACTAGAAATTCCTTATAAGTTTTACCTTTACATCTATTTAGAGATCGTGCATATTAATTTATCATGATCATAGAATAAATCAGAAACTACATCTATTTTTCATTAAATCTTTCAGTTCAGTCATCTGTTACAAGGTTGCACCGCCGCCGTCTCGATATACTGCCTGCTCTCTGCTATGGATATAACATAGAAAGTAGCGTATGGACTTGTTGATAAATTTCATCGCTAGAGGCGCCACCACCCGCACCCAATTCGCTCAGTTTTCTCTCTACACGATAGTGACTAGGTGGTGATTTCTTATTAATAAATATAATTCTGAGATATAAAAATGGTGAATTGTTGTGTGCCTTTCTGTAAATCGAAACAAGGAAGCGCAAATTCATCGTGAGTTAGGATCCACGAAATTCCATCAGCTCAAGATCTCAGAGAAAAATGGGCGCAAATTCATCGTGAGTTAGGATCCACGGAATTCCATCAGCTCAAGATCTCAGAGAAAAAATGGCTTGCAGCTATATCAAGACAAGGTCTTTCCAAAAGAAGTAAGTGGGTTCCAAGCGATTATTCCCGTGTCTGTAGCCTTCATTTTCGAGACGAGGACTACCGAGAAGGTTGCAAAATAAAAATTTTGAAGCCAGGTATTGTGCCAAGTATTTTCCCTAACTATCCAAGTTATCTTCAAACAAAAAATGAAAATCCTCGGAAGAGTAGACAAGACCAACCTAGATTTTCGGCCAAGGCTGATATAAGTATTAATAAATGTGGAACTCGTGAGAACGCAGGTCTCTTGTTAACAGAAAACACTGCGAGTAGCGAAATTAAAAGCCAGGTTAATGACATTGGAATACAGGTTGACATTCCTAAAATAGATAGTACTTCCCATCAAAAAGTGATAAATG
>AYEL01086010.1:0-31632 GCA_000484575.1 Olivierus martensii
CGATGAGTTCTGTACATATATTAATAAGATTCAAATAGAATCAAAACGTGCTAAACTCAAAGGTTTAACCAATGAGACAGCAGAAGCTCTTCTATTCACAGTCAAATCTACTGTGCAGTGTGTAACATATCTTCTGGAAAAAGGATTTTTTTATGTACTTACCAGAAGATTTTCGGGTGATCCCATAGAAGCTCTTTTAGCTGGGAGGTGGCTGCAATGATATGACTGACGCACGAACGTCAGCTTCAGCTATAAAAAGAATTCTGAAATCTGGGCTGTTGATATCTTCAAAACATGCAAAATATAACTGATGAACTAAATTTGAATCTCTATATCTCAAAATCTCTTAAATATTTTACAATAAAGGAATATGTTTTATTGTTAACAAATAAAATATTATGATCTTGAGATGATTTCTTCATAGCTGCGTCTTCACTTTGCCATTTCATCTTGTTTTTGTATCTAAATATTTTGAATTCTTTATTCTAGAAACAAGAAAAAAAAAGATTTGTGTTCTGTAATAAATATAAATATTATAGCCTGTGTTTCAATTCAATGTGCTGAAAACGTCTCAAATATAGTATTTAACTGAGTTCAGTTGTTGATCAGATAAATTAAAATAGTCATTAACAAGTAAAGTTTAATATACTTTCAAAATTTTAAATAACGGCACAATTTTTTAATGTAAAGTTTCATTTAGGGGAACTTTTTTCATGAAACATGTAAAAAGGGATCAATGCATACTGTTAATTTGCTGTAAATAGCTTATTAAATGGAATAAATATAGTTTATATCAACAACATTTTTCCAAGGTTTTCCTACTTCATTTTAACTTATCCTAAACTAATATTCTGACCTTATTTAAAATAACAAAATTCAATCAAGTGAAATTGATGTTTTCCGGTTTATAATTAAGTTTGTTGACAGTTTATGTTTAAATTAGACTCATGTCATCTATACATATTATAAATCTAAAATGCCTGAGCGCACGTGTACACTTATAACAGGAAAACGGCTGAATGGATTTTTATGAAACAACTTTTGTCCGTTAGGGGATTTAGGCAGGGAGGCCTTAAGATAGGTATTGATTATTGGAAATTTGTTTTTTTTAATTATAATTGGCGTAAATTACTAGATAAAGATCAAAGATGGAAGATCAACGTTATTTGAACCACCTCATTGGGTTACAGTGACCACGTGTCATGTTAGCTGACATCATTAGATTACTAAGATCGTCTGCTTAGTAACTGAGCAGTCTCATTGGATCATAATGGACAGGTGATTCTTGAACCTGACCATTATAACCCAATGAGACTGCTTTTAATGGCGGATATCGTGTATTGAACTGTATATTATTTCGTTAAATTATTGAACTTAAACTTTCATATTAAAAGGTTTTTAAGGTATTTTTTAAATATTTTTCTAATTTTCTATTGATTATAGCTTACATTACTTTATTTAGCCTAATATACTTAAGTTAAACTTTGGTTAGGCTTAACGACCACGTATTATTCGCAGATATGATTATTAGAGATATCTAATCTATATTATATTATATACAATATATATAAATCTAAATACTTGTGCCTGTATGTTCAATTATAAGGCAAGATAACGGGCATTAGGAAATTCAGCCTAAGATTGTCACTATCATTACCACGTGTAGAGAAACGAACCGTCATTGCCATAGCAACGCAACAATTTGACTTACAATAATACAATTTTATAAAAATTATTGAATTATTTATGCTGCTACTGATTTATTATTTAATCTATTACCTTTTTTTAATCAATGATTATTTTATTTCGTGATTTTCATTATTGTAAGTTTTTATTAAGTAGAATAATCTGCATTTGAGATTAATTCACGTATTTTTCGATGCTCTTGGTTCGAGACTATAACTGTTATTTCTAATGCCCCTTAAGATTGTCACTATCATTACCACGTGTAGAGAAACGAAACCGTCATTGCCATAGCAACGGAACAATTTAACTTACAACAACAGAATTTTATAAAAATTATCGAATTATTTATGCTACTACTGATTTATTAATCTATCATTTTTTCAATCACTGATTATTTTATTTTTTCATGTAAGTTTTTATTATTTTGTAATCTTTACGAACTTGTAAACCCACAAAACGTGATAATATGATACTCTTTTAATTTATAAATGGCATAATCGTAATCTTTACGAACTTGTAAACCCACAAAACATGATAATATGATACTCTTTTAATTTATAAATGGCATAATGCAAAACAACAAACCCTTTAGCAAAGAAATTTTTTTTGTTTTCATTTTAAAACCGTGTAAACTGAGTGCTAAAAAAAATTTTTTTTGTTTTCATTTAAAAACCGTGTAAATTGAGTAAAAAATAAATTTTTTTGTTTTCATTTAAAACCGTGTAAAAGCGAAACCGTGTTTTTTTGTTTCACTTAAAAAACCGTGTAAATTGAGTACCGTGCAAATTGGGGAATAGGTGTATGAGTGGTCATAAGTTAAGAACTGCCTGTATATAATTTAAATCTGTATTCTGAAGAAATTCTTTTATGTTCTTATTTTTTAAAAAATTGGCAAAAATTCTTTCCATTAACAACAATATAAAAATCAAATTTTATGAATACAAAATTCAAATTTTTCTTTTCATAAATCTTTTTAAGAATAATTATACCAGTTGAAATTTTAATTATTATATTTGATATTTTTAGTTAGAAAATTTATGAAAATGCAGTTTAAATATACTGAATACTCTTTAATATTTGTCAATTCTTATTGATGAATCTGATAAATTATTATTCAGTTTAAATATAGATTATATTTAAACTGAATAATAATAATATAAATAAAGTTTCTCATTTATAGTTTAATAAATTGATTGTATTATTTTCAGAATATTGAAAATTAATTTATTATATATTCAGATTTCTGAAGTTTAAAGGCATAAATATTTCATAAAGTGAAAGACAAATCTGATAAATTATATAACAGAAATTAAATATTACAATAAACTGGAAAAAACACAATTCAGCATCCAGTTATATACAAATATTCAAAGATGTTCAAGCTTTCAACGATAGCAATTATTATTACAGTATATAGAAAAGTATATTTAGGTATATCAGATGCCCATTTTGTCTATATAATAATACAATTTTAGATTATACAAATTTCTTCCTTCCTATGGGAATTAATATAAATATCAAGCTTTCAACGATAGCAATTATTATTACAGTATATAGAAAAGTATATTTAGGTATATCAAATGCCCATTTTGTCTATACACCATAAAAAAATAATACAATTTTAGATTATACAAATTTCTTCCTTCCTATGGGAATTAATATAAATATAAAATGAAATGTTCACAAGGATTTCTGATGTGAAAAACAGATGAAATCATTTATAAGTTTATTGTCTAAACAGATGTGAGAAAAACAGCAATAAAATATGAATAAGTTGAGAGCCACATGATAAACTTCCACTTGAGAATCCATGTTTTATTCTAAATTCAGATTTATCAGGAGGAATCCAGAATCAGCCTGTTGAAACCTATCATTTAATGTATTGGTTAGTCTCATCAGAGTTCCACTGATCCCATGATAGATTTGGATATAGCTATCATAATATTCCAAGTAAGATTTGATGGAATATTTGAATTAATAAATAACCCATCAACTATATAAAATATGGAAGGATAAGTGATATTATTATATAATACTATACAATATCGAGAAATATAGTGGCATATTTTAAACTGGTTTCTGTTGCATTTCTAAGTAAACAACTTAAAATGTTTAGAAGCTCTACAAATAGGAAATTTGTAAAAATAAACCTAAGTTTAAAGGAATAAATTTATTTATTTATTCAATTTAGTAAGTGGTTGAAAAAATAATTACAAAAGATATTTTGGTGCTCAATGTACCTATTTAAACTAATCAACTATTTTTTAAATTAAAACATTCAACATAATCATCATAATAAATGTTCAAATAAATGCTCTTCATATCCAACTATTCTTAAATGTGGCCACAAGATGATTTTAATGCAGCTATAAAAAAACATTAAAAAAATATTTTTGTGTGTAAACAGAATTTAAGGAAGTGATAAATATAATTATGTTAAATTCCTATTATTGTATTTATAGAACTATCCTGCTTATAAAAAAATAATAAATGCCACTCATATTTTTAATAACCCAAATCAATAAAACTTATTCAGTTAAACCTTATGAATTTAACATTAAATTTCTTCAAGTTTTTTGGTAAGACATCAATGCAGGCACGAGAAACTTCTCATGGTTTGCATTGGTAGGTGCACAAAAGTTTTTCTTGAGAATCTGTGTCCTAGTCTATCTAGAAGTTTTGCACCACATTAGTCAATAACATAATTGTAATAAACGTTTTAACTAATTGGAGGATTAATTCAATTATGCTATCAAATCTTATATGGGATATTACAGTAATCATTTCCGAATCTATCACAAGATCAACAGTACCTCTGATGGATTCACTGAAGAAGGATGGATTCAGGATTTGGAAGAATGAAGAATGGATTTTTAACAGGCAGAGTCCAAATCCTGTCTAAAAAATATTGAACCTGGAATAAAACTTAGTTTTTTATGTGGAAGTTTAGCATGCAATTACTTAGCCAATATATATTTTATTGCTGTTTTCTAACAATCTGTTTAGATAATAATTATAAATGGTTTCATCCATTTTGTTATGTCAGAAAGTTTGTGAATAATCATTTTTATTTACATTAATACATTTAGAGAATAGAAAATTGAATTATCTAAAATTTCATTAATTTTCTTATGGTGCACAATCAGAGTGAACACTTGTATAAGAAGAATTACTTTGCAGAATGGATATTATATAACTATATTAAATAATAGAAATATACTTATATAAATATTTATCTATTTGAATTTTTAATAAATTTATACTTACTTAGTATTAGCTAATTTGCTTTGTTCTTTTGTTTTAATGGTGGAACTGTGTTTATTTTGATGACAAATAATGAAGGCACTGAATCCAAGAAAAAAGAAATTGATCTAAAAACAAATGATTAAATTATTAATTTTCTCAATAAAAATTTTAACTTATTAAAATTAATAATTTAAAATAAAGAAAGAACACATTAGGTGAATTAACTCCTGGTGCTAAACGAATGCGTTTAACTCGGGAAAATGAAACATTAGAAGATCCAAGCAAATTGACAGAATTCTAATAGAGAAAGGAGATAAATAGAAGTGAACATTCGAAAAGACACATATTTCAAATAAAAAAACGTATCTGTACGGGAAAGATTTTCAGAATACATTGAAGAAAATCCTTATAATCATCTAAAAAGTTATAATTTAACAGAAAGAGAAACTTCAGTACAACACCATGAACTGCCTATCTAAAAGGTTATAATTTAAGAGAAAGAGAAACTTCAGTACGACACCAGGTTATAATTTAAGAGAAAGAGAAACTGCCCGAGCAACGCCAGGCACGGGACTATAATTTAAGAGAAAGAGAAACTTGAGTACAACACCATGAACTGCCCGGAAAGATTTTCAGAATACGTTGAAGAAAATCCTGAAGGTCATCTAAAAGGTTATAATTTAAGAGAAAATTAAGTAACACACCATGAATTGCCCGAGCAACGCCGGGCACGGATATGCTAGTATACTATATAATGCATATTAAATAATCGACTTACCTTTGAATTTTTGTTGAGAATGAAATTCGTACATGGTATTGAATGAATCCATAATTTCAATAATTTTTGTTGTTTAATAAAAATCCAAACACGTGATCTTTATCTCCATTTTTATAATTGGAATGACATTTAGGAATGCAACAATTTCCATGCATTATTTTTTGTTGTTTAATAAAAATCCAAACACGTGAGCTTTATCTCCATTTTTATAATTGGAATGACATTTAGGAATGCAACAATTTCCATGCATTTTTTGTGATTTAAATAGTTTATAACTTCTTCAAAACAACCAACCGTAAACTTGGCTACTACACGCAAAATGACATCGCTAAAGCACGTTGCCCCAGTGGTGATGACGTAGGCTTCCCGGAGAAATTCAGTGAGCAGGCCTTGTTTTCTAGGTGGCGTTGGATAAGCACAAGACTTGTTTAAACTCAACAGAACGTCTGCTGAAATACATAAAAAAGAAGAAGAGTGCTGCTGGAAAGAAAATTGAGATGGGGTATAAAAAACCTCGTCTAATATTTACGAAGCAACAAGAAGATTCTTTAACTTATTATGATTTAAGAGTTTCAAAAATATTTTATGGCGTTACCCCTGAAGAAATGAAATCTTTGGCGTATAAATTCGGTATTGCAAATAATATTGTATATCCTGCAATCTTAGTAAAATAAATTCAAAATAAAAGTGCAAGTTGTGACTGGTTTTCTAGATTTATGAAACGCCATTCAGACTTGTCATTGAGAGTCCCAGAATCTACAAGGTTAAGCCGGAGCACAAGTTTTAATAACCATAATATAGAAAGCTTCTTTGACAACTTGGAGGAGATTTTACAAAAGTACAAATTCACAGGAAATGACATTTGGAATATCGATCAAACGGATGCAGGGACTGTACAGAATCCATGCTGTTGTTTTGATATTGATGAAGGAAATGATGATTAAATTTTTTTAATCAAAATGTAAAATATGCAAGGTTTATTGCTTACTATTTATATTTCTAAGGTTCCTTTCTTTGAATAAAATATTATTTATTGTAGTAAATGCTTTGCCTCTTATTTAAGCTGTGGAGAATCGGAATTCGAATTACACGTGATTTATTTCCCTCCCTCTCTCCGTCGGTCACGAATAAGTGAAACGAGGGAGAGAAGGGAAACAGGGAGACATCTGGAGAAAGGAGGTGGTCTGTCAAAACAAACACGTAAGAAATACGACGACAGTTCGGGTTGTATTTCGATCGGTTAGTGGACCTTCGTCCGCAATAATAATATATCACGAAGGAAGTTTACGAGCGGGTGTCGGACAAACGGTCGAGAAACCGATACCCTGCTCGGTGAACATTCCAAGAGAGTAAACATCTTCGTTCTCAGGCCAGGAAAAAATCCCGAAAATGTCACGGGTATTTAAGAGCCGATGCCGCCCTTGATCGGGGCTTTTTCATTTCACTTGCTTGCTTATTTTGTAACCTCTAGGTTCTCTCGCTTTTTCGACTCGTCTACAGCCTTTGTCCCGACAAGTGTCTCACGACATTCGTTTGACAAGACTCTACGACGTCCTCGACTCTTCGAATAAGATCCGTAACCTCTAGGTTCTCTCGCTCTTCCGACTCGTCTACAGCCTTTGTCCCGACGAGTGTCTCACGACATTCGTTTGACAAGACTCTACGACGTCCTCGACTCTTCGAATAAGATCTGCAAGCTCCATCTAGCTTGTCCAGGAATTATTCCAACTTCTCTTGCAAATGGTTTATCTGCAGGAAATTTTTCGGCTCTAACAGAGTGGTGACGTCGATTATCGTTCGGGTCAACCCTATCGGCCAGTGATAACCGGCAGCTAACTGCTCGTCCAATCGACAATACTCCGTCCAGAGTGAAAATTTCTTTTCAGGGTGTGTGTGTGTGTGTGTCCATTTTTCTTCAACAAGGACAAAAGACTATAATTTAGAGACTAAAGACTTTGCTATTACTCATCATCGTTATTTTCGGACAAGCCGTCTTGTGTCTCCTAGGTCAACATCAGCGATCATTGTATCAAGATATCTCTTTCTCTAAATCGGGTGATCATCACTCTCAGTTATTATGATGGAGATCTCTCGGTACGGATATCATATTTCCGGGATCGAAAATTTGTCAATTTTTATAGTGCACCCCCTAATTTGGAGATACTGAATCAAAAAATGTAATTAGTTTTATCGCTAAGACCCCGTTATCGAGATACAGAACCCCAAATTTGGGGCATATCAGTGCAATTTTTCAAGTAATTTTAGTAGATAATTTCGAAATTCTAATGAATTTTGATGTGGTTTTATATTCAGAATCGAATACAACCATTTCCGTTGACCTATGACCTACTTTTACGAAATTATGTGATGTTTTTTCATTTTCACTGTTTTTATTCACTCCTGAATATTTGAAAATTCTGTTTTCTCAATTTTATTTATAAATTTTATTTGAGGTCATCACACAATCCTAAATTATATATCTCTGATACCATAAATACTAAATGCAATAAAATATAATGTAATAGCAAGTTTTCAATGAAATGCTTCCGTTTTCTTTCAAATACAAATTCCGGAAAGCATGCTGGGTAAATTACTCTCCTACCGGCAATTTATCAGGAGTGATAAAAACAGTGAAAATGAAAAAAATCGCATAGTTTCTTAAAGGTAGGTCATAGGTCAACGGAAATGGTTGCATTCGATTCAGAATGTAATACAACATGAAAAATGATTAGAATTTCGAAATTATCTACTGAAATTACTTGAAAAATTGGATTGATAGGCCCCAAAATTGGGGCCCTGTATCTCGATAACGGGGCATCAGCGGTAACAAATAATTACATTTTGGACTCAGCATCTCCAAATTAGGGGGTGCAGTATAAAGGAGGAGGCAAATTTTCGAGCCCGGAAATATGCTACCCGAACCGATCTCTCTATAAATAAAGGAAGTTATTCCTCGTTGAGCGTAGTCTCTGTATCGATTTGCCAAGCTACCGTTATTCGTTCTTACTTGCGCTAAATTTTGATATACTGCTTGCCGGTCTGTCTTTGTCGTTCATTACGATTGTAAGAATCCGCAACGGGTCTGGCCGAGAAATACGTCAGATTCCTGATACCAGGAGCAGTTTAAATTCGTGTTACTCTCAAGCTACCGTTATTCGTTCTTACTCGCGCTAAATTTTGATATACTTCTTGCCGGTCTGTCGGCGTCGTTCATTACGATTGTAAGAATCCGCAACAAGTCTGGCCGAGAAATACGTCAGATTCCTGATACCAGGAGCAGTTTAAATTCGTGTTACTCCAGTACGAGCGATAGAATAGTTAGGCCGATATAATTTCGATACGATTTTAGAATAAAGTCGGTCGCATAGGTAAGAGGCAGAATACTCTGCGTACGAAAGACTGACTCACCATTTGTTAACAGAAGCAAAGCAAATTTATTTAACAATAAAATTTGAAGGTTAACAAATTCTAAATGAATTTATTGGACAAAATAAAGATCGAGAACAAACTTATGTTGAGATATGAACGATAGTTATCTTAAAAAAGTCGGAATCGAAAAAGAGTCGAAAGTTCGATGTGAGTCGTGTATACCTGAAATAGAGTTGTCTTCCTTTGATCTGTCGTAGTAATTCTTCGTGTCGATGTCAATCAACCCTGATGAACTATTAATAAATATTTATTCCTTTTTATCGTAAAAGGTTACTTTCTCCAGCCAAAGTGATATAAGTAATAAATTCCTTCTTCCCCCGGTTAGCGAGAACTTGTTGATCGTATCTTCTCATTGTCTTCTGTTGATATATTTTAAGTTAGTCTAAAGTTTCCACATCTTACTTGGTTACGTCCGGAATATATAACCGGGAATATAACCGTGAATGCAACCGGAAACAACTTCAAAAAGGAACTGAGGCCCTTTTATACAATATCGATTGCTGATGATTAATCATGATTCATGGCTGACTGTGGGTAAAGGAACAAGTTGAAGAAAAGAGCGTTTCCTTATCTGATTTTCCGTTTATTGTGTTGAAGGTTCTGACTCTCATTTGTAGAAATGTTTCAGAGAGGAGAATTTATTTTACACCCTATCATTTAGCCAGATTGTGCAAAAATTTTCAGAATACTTTATATGAACTAAGATAAATCCACAAAGTAATTTAAATTTTATTTCAAATCAATGGCGTTATTTTAATCACAAATAATTTTCAAAATTTCAAGTATGACTGTTGCATAACCATAATATCTAGCACTCTGAATCTTTGTAAACTGGTTGATTTTTTTCTGCTAAATCCAAAAGATTTCCTGTTACAAAACCTTTGCCAATAAATAATTATTAAATTTTTAAACGAATTTCGAAATAAAATATTATCGTTCAGATCTCAAACAATAGAATAATTTGTATAATAACAATAAAAATCGGTTAATGTACTTGGCTATATAAGTATATATGATTACAATAATTTAAGTAAAACAAATATTGCTGATAAATCATAAAACGGACAATAAAATAAGAGTTTCGGCGTGTATCCTGTGGATCTTACACGATAACGACTGGTGTCAGATCCTGACGATCATCGCTTAAGGCCAACTCCTCTCTATATCGTCCTCGATCTCACAAAGTTAATTTATTATTGTATTTTGCTTCGAAAAAAATTTTATTTATCATGTCACAACTTTCCTCACATCTGTCACAACATACGTCAGATTGAGATATGTTGTGACATATTACATAGTTTCAGAAAAAACATATTTATGCCAAATAGTGAAGTTCATAATGGTTTTCTTAAAAACTGTATGATGCACTGCATGATACTGAACACTATACATGAATTTCCTTCTTCAAAAATTAATTAGTTGTCCTAATAAAATTAAATAACTTAAAAATGTCACAACATGCCCCGCTCTACCCAATATCTTTCCCATAATTGAATAAAATATAATAGAAAATAAATAAATTCAATCAAGATATCATCATAAGTTTTATATAAGGCGAAAATCTACAGAGGAATGGAACATATTGAAAAGGGTTCTGAATATAATGTTTGATTACAGTAGACTTCAGATTATCCGGATTGTGGATTCACTGGGGTTTTCAATCAAGATATCATCATAAATTTTATATAAGGCGAAAATCTACAGAGGAATGGATCATATTGAAAAGGGTTTTGAATATAATGTTTGATTACAGTAGACTTCAGATTATCCGGATTGTGGATTCACTGGGGTAATCAGCAATCCGGAATTTATGGTTAATTATTGATGTTTTATCTCACAGTCAGATGCGATATCTGAAAAATTTTAAAATATCTCAGATTAATTTCTTTATTATTCTCTTAAATATATGGAGATAAAAAAATAAAATAGAATTAAATTTACAAATATCGCAGTAATTCTTCGCTGCAGATAAACCAATTTTTTGCCTTTACAATTAATTTTATAACAATTGTATTTATACGTATACATGCAAGTTATTAATTATTTTAATATTAAGTTCGGTGTGTAGAACTAGTGCCCATAATTCTGAATTTTATTTTAGTATTATGAGAATTAGCTGGGATAATTCAATTCCTCTAATATTGGGAGGTGGCTGCAATGATATGAATGACGCACGAACGGCAGCTTCAGCTATAAAAAGAATTCTGAAATCTGGGCTGTTGATATCTTCAAAACATGCAAATATTGCTAACAGTAGTTGGAATAACTTCAATGAAACCCTGTCTGACAAATGCTCCAGATCTCAAGAAGATAGATCTAATAAAGATATTTTGCTTCCAAATCACGTGACTCTTCGTCTTGAGAATAATCGAGTGCCCAGTTTCAATGCTCATATAAGTCTGGAAACAGCTTCCCAGGCATTAGTTTGTGGATATTTAGTACGCGTTGTGGAAGAGAGACTAAACTGTGACATATGTGTTGGCAAAATTTCGCAATCCTCATCATCATCTCCACTTATGCGGGTTATCCGTAATCAAGACAGAGGAGGCCTCAGATATCCTAAACCCATCTTTGTAGGTTTAATAAAAAACATACAAGATTTTGTCGAAGCTGCTCTGCCATTCTGCCGGAAACAAACTAACCTTTTGAAAACGATGCAGGGATATTTGATACCACTTCTTTCGCAGTGCGATTTATTGAAATGTAATGCCTCAAACCATCAAGAAACTGTCAGCGAAATACTAATTGTAAAGTTTGTTAGGTCACTACAGACAAATATTGGAAAGAAGGAGACAGAAAAGGTGTTTCGCTATGTGTGCTATACCAAACCATTGTCACGAAAGATGCTGAATTATGAGGACTGTGCATGTGCAATATTTATTGTGTATTTTGTATATTTTTTGTATTTTGTAATTAACGTTTATTTTGTATTGTGCTGTATTTTTATGAATGAAATAATTTTGTTGTTTAAATCTTTTTTTTTAGCCTTAAAAAGTTTGCATTATCCGAGTATTATGAGGTCTGTGCATGTGCAATATTTATTGTGTATTTTGTATATTTTTTGTATTTTGTAATTAACGTTTATTTTGTATTGTGCTGTATTTTTATGAATGAAATAATTTTGTTGTTTAAATCTTTTTTTTTAGCCTTAAAAAGTTTGCATTATCCGAGTTTTTCGATTACTCGAGATAGGGCCGGTCCACAACAGCTCGGATAATCTGGATTCTATTGTACTTTTACATGAATAATATAATTTATTATATCATTTTAAATATAATTATCAATACTAATTACGTAAAATGCAAATACTTTGTTCTTATAACATAGCTTTAAACAGTTTCATATGGTTTTGTATACATATTGCCATATAATTACTTCAAATGTAGGGTGTGTCTGGTGCTGCCATCTATCTTGTCATCATTTACTCAAAATTGTCGGTAAAGAGCAGGCAGTATGTGTCGAGACGGCAGTGCAAGGTTGATACATAGTTATCCAATTGTCCTCAATGTGGCGCTGTTTAGATCATGGTGGACCATGGTATAGATGACGTTTCACTTTATATGCTGTGAGGGGCATACAGTCTCTTTGTGTCTACCACAACCCTAGTGCATATCCAAAATCGAAATTTACGCAGAACGAGTCTTATACTAGTTGCTATATTGGACATTACTGTTACTGTGGAAATCAATGTTAACGAGATATATATTACAGAATCGACAGTATGGATGATACTAAATAGAAGAAAAAAATTGAAATGAACACTGAAATCGATGCAACAAAAATATCAGGTATGTTCATATTTTATTAGTTAATACATGTCAATGAGACAGATCTAATTACACTTTCGAATATTCTTTCATTTATGACAGAAAATAGTGACTTTTTAAATGTTGCTACATCAAAACGACCGATAGAACATTTTGATTAATCAGGTATAAAATTTAAGATTCTGTTGTTAAAAATTTTCGGAATAACTCCTAAAATATGCAGTAGTTTAATTATATCAAATTTTGATGCTATCCAGTATATATTTTATATTTTGGGGTCATAACAATTATTAATATAAGATTCAAATACGTGAAGTGAATATAAGATTTTTGTAACCAAGGCGAAAATTTAGTTTTGAATTCCACTACTATTCAATTTATTTTAAATATTTAAGCAAAAAAATAATAATTTATATTTATTTTATTAAATTTAAACTTATATACTATAAATAATTTAAGTATAAGGTAGAATAATATACTGAATAACAGGAATGTCCTGCTGATATTATCTTGAATGGGAGAAATGTTTTCACATGACACATTCTTACCCCTTCACAGTATTAGTGATCTACCCAGAGTGGGGAGAGGTCGGTTCGCCCCGAGCAACAAGTTGAATGGGAGAGCCAAGAGCATGGAATATCATTACTATTCAAAACATATTTGTGTAAATATTTTTGTATAATTTTCAGTTCTTAAAAATTATTTAAGTAAATGTGGGTTGAAAACAAATGTTTTTGTATTGAAATAAATAGAGGTGTTTTTTTGAGGGAGGAGGACTAAAAAATTCCATCCCGGGCTGTAGTGTAGTATATAAAATCGGTTCCCGGGAAAATTTTATTCTGTTTACAGGTAAAACAGTAGCAGCTGCACTGATGAAACTAAAAAGAAAATTCATTTTTTATTTTAATAACTTACCTATAATAATTTTCGTTTTTTTCTTGAAAAAGGAAAATACATGCAGAATCTGAACGTAATTTTTCTTCTTGCACTACCCTTTAAAAAATTTTATCAATGGGTAATTATTTATAAAATAAATAATAAATTACATTCTGCATAAGATAGTTTTTGTAAGTACAGTATATCTATCTGTTATACATATCTATCTGTTAATTATCTGATGTGCATTCATCTAAACACGATACAAAAAATATATCATAAAGGGCCTAATATCAGAAACCATTGTTGCAATTTAGACATATATGGCTTTCGAATTCGCAGCTCTAAAATAGTGTCACGAATGTCCAAGAAAAGACGTGCATAGAAACCCTGCAATATCTACAAATTTCTCTCCTAGTATTTAATAATAATAATTATATTAATATAGTATTGATGATAAAACGGAATTTTGAAGTAATATATTTTATTCACCTAACTTTTATCTTCAAAAAAGGACATGTTGAGGAAGTAAGCAATTTATTACTTTTCATCACTTGCATGTATAATGTTTCATTATTCCAATTTTGGCTAATAAACTTTTGGATTGGAGAATCACTAATAATGAATTTTTTTTAATAAGGCGGAGTGGGGTAAGGGCGCACTTGGGGGAAATGCATTATCGGGCTTTTTTTATTATAAGATAATCGAAATTTTTGCTATCTGATATTGTAGTATTTCTACTACAAGTTAATATCAATCTATCGATGTAGACAGCTCGCGATGACTGATGCCAATCCAGTATTTACATCGACTCTTACAAACAGGTCGCGTCCGAACAGCAAACAAAACTTTGACCGCATTTTAAAAGTGCAATAATTCTTAAGATAACTTCATATTAGGAGATTATTTTAAAAGTGCAATAATTCTTAAGATAACTTCATATTAGGAGATATGTAAGTATGAAGAATATTGATTAAAGTTTACATTAAATGAACAATATTTTTTGACATTTCAAAATTTTTTGAGAAAAACGGTAAGTATGAAGAATATTGATTAAAGTTTATATTAAATAAACAATATTAATACTAATTAGTTGACATTGCGTAAACAATATTTTTTTTAGATTTCAGAAGTTTTGAGAAAAACGCTGGTAAGCTCTTGCCCCGTAAAAATTGTTACCTGGGGAAAGTGCCTAACAGCGCCATGGGGTAAGTGGGCTGTCTGGTCTCATAACGCTTTCAATTTAATTTTTTCGTGTTTTATACTTTAATCTATTTATTAACTTCTTTTTCTAGCATATAACATGGATCGCAGCTACGTCAGAAAAACCAATAGGGGGCGATTATTCAAAAGAAATGAACGACATGCGAACGTTGTCTGAGATGACGATTGATAAATGCATAGATATCAATTAAAATTTTCGTATAAACCATTTTTTATTTGATAAAAAGCGTTTTTCATATTTCACTATACCATCCCTCACATTTCACAAGGGGACACAATCTTCCGTCCCCCTGCCTGTATGTTAAAGCCTGATTCCGATCGGCTTTAATATACAGGTTGGGGGCCATCGAAAAGTGACCCGTGTAAAAGAGTTTAGATCACTATGCTTTCGTTTTTAAAAAAATCGAGGTGAAAGGTCATGACGCCGAACTACGCCGCTTATATACCTAAAAAAATTAGACTTTTTTCAGCTAAACCGGTGGCATAGTAAAGTTCGTCGTTAGCTCTGGTACAGTCAAGACGAGCTATGGAGAGCTCTGCTACTAGCCTGAAACCACGAGGTGATTCACTCGGTGAACACCGGTCTTTGTCTAATTCTGATATTTTGAGATTGCTCAACTTTCCAACGGATGTCTGCTGGAAAAAAAAAAACGTTATTAATTATCATGGAATCCTCTGGCGGTCCATACGATTTAAGTGATTTTATTGCTGATTTGAAAACGTCTATCGATCTAAAGAACACTATACATTTTGGTGCATCAGTCATCACTCCCGTGTATACGTTAGGACTAAGAACAGATGAAAGTATTAATGTTCTTCTAAGTAAAAATTATCTTACGGCAAAAGGTAAGAAATGTAATATAATTCCTATCGAAAATCGTAAAACCTGCTTAACGGTTCACTGGTTATCCCCGGAACTTCCCACGATTTAATTAATCGGCATTTTATTAACTATGAAAGGATTATTAGGTGTGAGTTTATAAAATCATCTATCCCTGGTTTGGAACATGTAATGACAAATAAAAGAAAAATTTGGATGGAATTAAAAACCGACACTAATGTAAATGATATCCCTCATTATATCAAGGTAAAGGGAATGACTGGCGCCGTCGTCATTCCAGGACTGGTACCAATTTGTTATAAATGTAAAATCATAGGGCATATTCGAAAAGATTACAAGACATCTAAATGCTCGAAATGTTTTCTCTTCGGCCACCTCACAGATAACTGCAAAGTTATTACTTATGCTTCAAAGCTCAGTAACCATTCCTGTGCTAAAATCGTCGAAGAAAATGAAACTAAATCTGCAGTTTCTTTTTCTGAAGAAACATCCGAAATTTCTACTTTAACACCGGATATAGCTGTAAACAACAAAACCGTTTACAAAGAACCTGAAATCCAACAACTACCCGTCCCGCCTGAGGCTGCTTCTAGAAACAATGAAAGAGATAATCCGGATAATGCCTTTGTTGAAGTGGTTGCGAAGCGGAAACGAAAAGCCCATTTTATCCCAAATGTCAATGTCACAAGAAATAAAAATAAAAAATAAGCGAAACCAATGGATGTCCTGTTTTGATAGTCTAATAAATACGATGCCCTTACTAATTTAAATAGCGCCGAGCCCAATAACATTGAAAACACTTCCGAAAACGACAACCCGAATCAAATGGATCCTTTTGAAAATATGGAAACTTCCCAAGAGGTTATGATAGTTCCACCTTGTGTCAAATATGAATAAGTTCAAGATTATCACAATGAATATGAACGGGATTAACGATCCGCATAAACAAAATCTTCTTATCCACTATTTACTTGTTAATCATATCGATATTGCTTTTCTACAAAACACTAGACTCTCAAATAATTCTAACCTAAATTTATTTAATTCTAAACTGAAGAATTACTTAACTGACGTTTTCTCTCATGTAGATAACAAAAGTAAATTCACAGCAATTCTAGTCAAAAACAGCATCAAAATCTTGAACTCTATTTCTGACACGGACGGTCGCATTATCACATGTGATCTTGATTTTTCTAATTCTATCATCAGATTAATATCTATTTATTGCCGGGCAAAAGATTCGAAATCACGAGCTGAATTTATTCCATCAATTGAAGAATTCCTAGACATCCCATACAACATCATCATAGGGGAAACTTCAATTTTGTAGAAAAAGACATAGAATAGGTTCTACAAAAAATGAACTGTAGAAGAAAATTTTTAAAACCCTAAAAGAGACTCGTAATCTTATAGATATTTGGAGGCAGCTTAACCCAAAGAAAATTGAATATACCTACCATCAGAACAATTCTCATTCCAGATTGGACCGTTATTATATTACAAATGAACTGCAGGAAATTATCTCGGACGCAACCATAGAACCATCCTACTTTTCTGATCACTCTGGTGTACATTTAGTTATCGATCTTAACAAAAACTCTCGTTCTAAACAGAAACACCAACAACCGTGGAAAATGAACTGTACCATCCTAAACAATATCGATTAAATGAACTGCAGGAAATTATCTCGGTCTCAATCATAGAACCATCCTTCTTTTCTGATCACTCTGATGTACATTTAGTTATCGACTTAACAAAAACTCTCGTCCTAAACAGAAATACCAACAACTGTGGAAAATGAACTGTACTATCCTAAACGATATCGATTTCCTTACGGACATCACAAGTCTGATTTTAAACTTACACGCCAAAAATGATATCGAATAATGGGAGAAAATGGAAAATATATATAGAAAAAGCTGGCTACACAACATAGCAGTCGCCTACAAAAAGAAAGAAACAATTAATTCCAAACTCTGCTGAATGGTTTAAAAAGTGCTTATCTTAAAAACATCCGAAAACCCTGGTGAATTTACGAATGACATCGAAAATATTAAAACGAAGCTTAAAACTCTTAACGAATTAAGCATGAAAGGTGCATTTGTCAGATCTAAATTCACTCTATGCTCCTATAGAGAAGTATGGACATAACCTTGAATGCCGCCATGTTTGAGACATACCAAAAGCTGCACCACCAGACATTTTCGAATTAGGAAATGATTTAGACAGCAATATAGAGATAACTGTAAATTATTATCCGCCGCCACATGTAGCCAAATTCAGTTTAGCTAAGAAAATGGAAAATATATATAGAAAAAGCTGGCTACAGAACATAGCAGTCGCCTACAAAAAGAAAGAAACAATCAATTCCAAACTCTGCTGAATGGTTTAAAAAGTGCTTATCTTAAAAACATCCGAAAACCCTGGTGAATTTACGAATGACATCGAAAATATTAAAACGAAGCTTAAAACTCTTAACGAATTAAGCATGAAAGGTGCATTTGTCAGATCTCGTTCCGAGCTCCTCACCATGGAGTTAAAACCAACTAGAAAATTTTATCAATTGGAAAGAAAGAGAATCCAAGCTAAACGCATCGCGCAAATCACCAGTAACGGGCATCCCCTGTCCGATCCTGACTCTATTAAGCAAACAATACAAACTTATTATAACGATCTTTATCAAAAAATATGTTATAATCAGAAATGTTCAAAAAATATATCCCAATAATGCCAAAACTGAACAATGGCCAGTCAAAATCTCTTAATGGCATTAAGCAAACAATACAAACCTATTATAACGATCTTTATCAAAAAATATGTTATAATCAGAAATGCTCAAAAAATATATCCCAATAATGCCAAAACTGAACAATGGCCAGTCAAAATCTCTTAATGAAAATATCACGTATAAAGAATGTATGATTATTCTCAAGAACATGCCTAATAACAAGCCCTTGGTCCGGATGGCATTCCTGTCGAGTTTTACAAAGTTCTTTCCTCTGATTGGTCCGAATGATAAACGACTGCATTAATCAAAAAACAATCCCAAATGAATTTAATCATGGCCTCATCACGTTGATTCCAAAGACCAACAACCAGTCTGAATATATTCTCAAGAACATGCCAATAACAAAGCCCTTGGTCCGGATGGCATTCCTGTCGAGTTTTACAAACAGTTCTTTCCTCTGATTGGTAACATTTTCGTCCGAATGATAAACGACTGCATTAATCAAAAAACACTCTCAAATGAATTTAATCATGGCCTCATCACGTTGATTCCAAAGACCAACAACCAGTCTGAATTAAAAGAAATAAATAATTGGCGTCCCATCTCTCTACTCAACACAGATTATAAATTATTTGCAAAACTGTTGGCAACCAGACTTCAAAAGGTAATATCATCAATCATCGATAACAGACTTATGGCATTAAAAATCGCACAATTCACCAACATCCTTGTTGCTCAAACTATCTATGAACGCGCGCAGATTATAAATTATTTGCAAAATTGTTGGCAACCAGACTTCAAAAAGTAATATCATCAATCATCGATAACAGACTTGTGGCATTAAAAATCGCACAATTCACCAACATCCTTGTTGCTCAAACTATCTATGAACGCGCTAAAACAGAGTATGATTATTGTTGTTTTTTGCAAATTGATCTCAAACGTGCTTTTGACAATATCTTCCAGCATATTACTCTCAACAACAATATTCGTGGTTATTATCTACCAAATAATCCCAACACTGAAATTAAGTACTTATCGTACGCAGATGATATTACATTAATCCTATGTAATACTGACAGCATAAATCAGATCAAGCCTCTATTTCTTGATTTTGAAAAAATTTCTGAAACATCTCTTAATCCCAATAAATGCAAAGGCCTTTGGATAGGTGCCTGGTCTGATAGAGACCGGAACTTTGGAGAATTTAAGTGGACGAACCAAAATATCAAAATCCTTGGTACGCTTGTTGGATCCAACAGTAATTCTATGTGGGATAAAATCATTCAAAAAGTCCGAAAAGCTTCCTTTTACTGCAGTGGAAGACACCTCTCCCTATTCGGAAAAGCAAAGGCAGCTAACTATAAACTGCTTGGCCCATTTTGGTACTTCCTCCAAACGCAACCCTTAACAAAAATAGCGACCAAAAAATCAACAAAATGACTGCGAACTTCATTTGGTCATCCAACTACGAGCCAATTAGAAGAACTACCATACAAAACAGCATAATCAACAGCGGTCTTGGCCTGTTTGACATTTCGTACAAAGCAGTAATTTACAGAATTAACCTAATTAATAACCTACACAAACACGGAGCCTGGACCTAACTTGCAAAAGCACTATTACAACCACACCTTCCGAACATCATCATTACTTCAGAGCAGACAAGAAAAAAATTTTCTTTAACTTCGCTTTTAAAAGAGTCAATAAGATATAAGATGCTACAAACTACTAAAGACCCATTTTTCCGAAGGACAATCTTTTCATCAAAAACCAAAGATCTTTATGATGAAATCATAAGTATTTACATCCCACTCCCAGAAATTCGTATGAACTCACCTCAGATACAAAATAAGGAAATTATAAAACCAATCCTCAAAATCCCATTAAATAATAGAATGAAAGACATCTTTCGGAAAATACACCATAACTGTCTACCTACAAATGAGTGGAAGAAAAGAAAGAACATAATTCAAAACGACGATTGTTCCATTTGTAAGCAACAAGAAACATTATCACAAGTCATCTTTCACTGTGAACACAGCAACAAACTATGGAACTTCATCAAATCAAACTGTCTCTTCCGTATACTAGTAAACCCATTTGTAAGCAACAAGAAACATCACAAGTCATCTTTCACTGTCAACACAGCAACAAACTATGGAACTTCATCAAATCAAACTGTCTCTTCCGTATACTAGTAAACATTGAGGAATTAATTTGAATAAACGTACAGAATTACACCACTCAAATGTTAACTATGCAGATGCACCTCATACTTCAAAGCAATAACTTATAATAAATTCCATTCGCAAATATAAAATCCCTTAGATAGCATAAATTATTTGAATAAATCCTCTCTTGCAACAGATTCTCAGGAATGGATACAGACTGGCATTATTCTGACTGTTAACAATCAGCTCAAACTGATTGATTAAATTCTTCACTAACTGAAAGAATATTCCATTTTCCAGTCATATATAAATAACTCACTGTGATTAAAAGCCTTCAATCATTCATTGAAGAAGACCGTAAAATATATTCCGATTGTAAAAACACACTTTCAACATATATAAATGTTGTATATATTATTTATTTTTGTCGGTTTATTATTTATTGCTAATTGTCATATAATTGTTTTCTAAATGTTTGATAAATAAAATTTATTTATTTAAAAGAACAAAAAATAACAGAATAAATAAATAAATCGGTGGCGTAGTAGTTAAGGAGCTTGCATTCGGAAGTGTAGGTTGGAACTTCAGATAAAATCAAGTTTTTTTTTTGGTCATAGATATGTATGGGATAGCAACAATTCGACGAGTTGCTACTACCCACTTGCATTCCGAAGTGTAGGTTGGGAGTTCGAGTCTCGCTCGCGTATTGTTTTTTCTTCCAAGTGAATAAATTAAAATATTACTAGCAATAAAACTTCAGATAAAATCAAGTTTTTTTTTTTGGTCATAGATATGTATGGGATAGCAACAATTCGACGAGTTGCTACTACCCCATACGTAAAGAGGCTTCGAGCGCAAATGGATATATTAGAAATCACTCGACGCATAGTGAACTACGACAATTATACCGTAACAGACTAGGCCGCTGAAAGTACTTTAAGCGGTCTAGTCTGTAACGGGTATTAGAAATTGAGAAATATAAAGCGATAAAGAGTCCGCACAATAATTGAAAAGTGAGTTAGCCAAACGTAACTATGACAGAAAAAACTTACTTTTACCTTGAAGTTCTATTGTTAATAATATTTTAATTTATTCACTTGAAAAAACAAGGTACACAAGCGAGACTCGAACTTACAACGTATAGCTCAACAGGGAGTCCCATACCACTACGCCGTCGCTTTGGTTGAAATAGCTGCAGTTTTTAGGCATATAAGTTGTGCGGTCAGGCCCCAATGACATTTGACCTCGCCTTTTTTAATAACGTAGACATAATGTGCTAAACTCTTTTACAGGAGTCACTTTTCGATGGCTCCCAACCTGTAGTTTAAAGCCTGTCAAAATCGGTGGAACAGAGTTTCCTCTGACATTTCAAGTGTTCAATTCTCGTTTCTTTACAAAGAATAACTCTAAAAAGAAACAATCTATTTTAATGCGGTAAAAGCATTTTATAGGAAATTTGTTCTTAATTCTGCTCGTGCCAATCAGGGTACCTAAATAAACTTCAAAACTTTTTCAACTTGCACGTACGCTCTTACCTCGTTTCGGTTTATGTGCGGATAGCTGACATTTTGTATAATTTTATCGCAAGTATAAAATTTTCAAAAACGATTTAAAAGATATTAGCTGTGGAATGCCATTGTTAACGACTCTGCCAAATATCTGCACGATAGGTTGAAATACCTTCATTTAAATCCAACTTTGTAAAAGCCGCTGTGGACTTACCCCACTCCACCTTAAACAAACTGATGAATTTCACTTATGATAAGAAATATTTAATACAGCATACATTTTTTTTTTATTATTCCAAAAAATTATGACTAATATATGAAAAATTAATAAATTATATTCTGTTTCTAGATTTTCGAAAACAGTGAAAGAAGTAAATGAAAGCTGACCATTGGGCGTGTCCATAGAAATTTTCCATAATGGATTACATAGCAGAAAAATTCTTTAATTTAAAATTCCATAAAAAGAAGCAAGTTTTATTAAGAGATTCCAACTTTTATTCCAAAGAAAGGCCTTCTGATAGTAATATCAACGAAGAAGATTTTCAGACAGAAAATAATATCAAGTCTCATATTCACACTCACACTAAAGGGATTCCTTTACACCGTGATATTAATAAAAAAATAATTAACTACTCACAAAACTCAAATAATAATAATCCATGTACTAAGACTGGAAAAATTTCTTACACGTGTGACGTTTGTAAATGTACATTTTTAAGTAAATCAACACTGGTAATACATCAACGCATCCATACTCAAGAAAAAGATTTCCAATGTAGCATTTGCAAACATTATTTCACAAAAAAGAAGTACTTAAGAAAACACGAACGCATTCATACTGGTGAAAAGCCTTTCCAATGTGATATTTGTAAACGCAGTTTCACAAGGAAATGCGTTTTAATAGTACATTTGCGCATTCACACTAAAGAAAAGCCTTTCCAATGTGATGTTTGTAAACG
The DNA here is from genome assembly GCA_000484575.1 of Olivierus martensii. Classification (NCBI taxonomy): domain Eukaryota; kingdom Metazoa; phylum Arthropoda; class Arachnida; order Scorpiones; family Buthidae; genus Olivierus; species Olivierus martensii. The sequence continues at coordinate 23,217 of AYEL01086010.1, forward strand.
TAGTTTCTCAACGAAACACAGTTTGTCGCTACATTTGCGGATTCATACTGGAGAGAAGCCTTTTCAATGTGACATTTGTAAACGTAGTTTCGCTAATAAAACCCATTTGAAAGTACACTTGCGGATTCACTCTGGAGAAAAGCCTTTCCATTGCGATATTTGTAACCGTAATTTCAGACGAAAATCAAAATTAATATGTCACGTTCGGACTCACACTGGAGAGAAACCTTATCAATGTGACATTTGTAAACGTAGTTTTGCATGGAAATCGTACTTGACAAAACACTTGCGAAATCACACTGGAGATATGCCTTATCAATGTGACATTTGTAAACGTAGTTACGCAAGAAAAAGTAGTTTCACACAACATTTACGGATTCACACTGGAGAAAAGCCTTTCCAATGTGATATTTGTAAAGATAGTTTCGCACAGAAATCCCACTTGACAGCACATTTGCGCATTCACACTGGAGAAAAGCCTTTCCAATGTGACATTTGTAAACGTAGTTTATCAACGAAACAAAGTTTGTCGTTTCACTTGCGGACTCACACTGGAGAGAAGCCTTTTCAATGTGACGTTTGTAAACATAGATTCGCATATAAAAGCAATTTGTCGGCACATTTGCAGAGTCACACTGGAGAAAAGCCTTTCTAATGTGATATTTGTAACCATAGTTTCACACGAAAACCAAAATTAATATATCACGTTCGTACTCATACTGAAGATATGTCTTACCAATGTGATATTTGTAAACGTAGTTTCGCAAGAAAGTCTAGTTTGACATGTCATTTACGGATTCACACTGAAGAAAAGCCTTTCCAATGTGACATTTGTAAACGTAGTTTCGCACAGAAATCCCACTTGACAGCACATTTGCGCATTCACACTGGAGAAAAGCCTTTCCAATGTGACGTTTTTAAACGTAGTTTCTCAACGAAACAAAGTTTGTCGTTACACTTGCGGATTCATACTGGAGAGAAGCCTTTTCAATGTGAGATCTGTAAGCATGCTTTCACGAGAAAATCATGTTTCAATAAACATCTGCGCATTCACAAGTAAGAATTTCCAAAGTGCCATTTGTAAAAGCAGTTACTCACGAAAGTCATAGTTGTAAAAAACATCTTCGCACCACAATAACGAAAATGAAAGTCAAAACAACAATTGTGAACAAAATCTTTGAATGAGGCAAATAAGTGCATATTTCAATAAATCAAGTTCAAAAGATATTTATGCTTTAATTTTCCTCAAAACTTCATCCAAACCTATAAGACTATAGCTTTTTACACTGGATTTATTATGGATTATAATTTCAGTCAGATTCCTTGTAAATATGAGTTTTATTACATTTTGTAAGCTATTAAAAAGAAGAATGAAAACAACTTTCTTACTTGTATGCATAACATTATTCCATAGATAATTTTTAAAGAATATATATTCATACAAAGACAGAAAGATAAACTTGTAATTTAGAAAAAAAAATTTTTTATCCTAATTTCTATACAAGTAATCATTAGTATCATAAACAAAAATGTTAAAATATTTAGTAATCATAGCTCAATTGTGTTTGCCTTAACATGATTAGACTTTTTTTTTCTTTAACAGACATTCTTTGGAAACGATATTTTTCGAATCGCATGATTCCCTAATTCTCAACTAAATCATAATACGATGTAATATGGTTTCTGATTCAGTTTACTTATTTAATAAAGCATCTATACAAAACTTGACTTTGGATTTGATTTACAAATACTGTATTTTCTTAGATGTTTTACCTAACTTTTGAATAAATTTTTAAAAAGTATATATAAATTAGAATCAATTGAAGCAGTAGCAACTCTAAAGACCGTGACACACTGAACGCGACGCGATGCGAAGCGTAAGCAAGCAAGTTCGCTCGATTACAGGCGTACAATATGTCTTGGACTAGCTTTTCCGGTGCCGATTCTCGGATTAACGCGCGTAGCCGTTCGAAATGAGATGAAAAATATGAACTGTGACCAATCAGCACGCGCGAACAATACGATGATGCACGACGCGAAAGAAGCGGTCAACCAATAGAAACGAATGTTTTATATATTTCGAAAATGGCGAAAGTTCAATCGTGTGGTTGGGATTCTGAAGAAATATAATACACAGCGTATCCAGAAAGAGTTATTTTATTTATATAGTTATTATAATTCAAGGAACCTTATAATATTATATAATAAATATTAAGAACACTTTATATAACATACTTAAAGAAAATTATATAATCATCAACTTCGATGAGTATCATGGCGGTTACAGAACATATTTTTGGCGGCAACAACAACAACGCCACCTGCTTTTTTTGCTGCGATCGACCTTTTCAATCTCCCACTCTATCACAGCAGAAATATTCCTGCATATTTAACTTACAAAATTATGTAACATCACTTGTTACACTTTTTGTAAACATATCTGCTATATTTTCAATTGTAGGACAATATTCAAGTTCAATTATACTCTACTGTATTTTTTCTCTGATAAAATGAAGTTTTACATCCATGTGTTTTGTTAATCCTGTATGAATTGGATTGCTAGTTATCTTGATGGCTGATTGGCTGTCACAATACATTTTTGGAGTTTTTATTTCAGATAAATCAATATCCTTAAGAAATTGACATAGACTCATTGTTTCTTTTGTTCCTAATGTCACAATACATTTTTGGAGTTTTTATTTTAGATAAATCAATATCCTTAAGAAATTGACATAGATTCATTGTTTCTTTTGTTCCTAATGCCAATGCACAATATTCAGCTTCTGTTGATGACGAAGTCACTGTTGGTTGTTTTTTAGCTAGCCATTTCACTGGACATCCATGCAATAATATTATGATGCCACTGAATGAACGTCTATCAAAAACCCAATATGCATCCACATAAGTTTCTATCATATTGTCATTTTCCTTGAAACACAATTCTTTATATTTAGTCGAATTTAAGTATTTAAATACTCGCTTAACTGTAATCTAGTGTTCCTTTTTTAGATTTTGATTATATTGACTTACTGAAAATGTTATATCTGGTCTTGTTAAATTAGCCAAATATAATAATGAACCAATTGCTTGTTGATATGGTATGTTTTCTAATATATTTTCGTCATTCAAATCAACTTTCGTATTTGCAAGCCATTTTACTTCCATTGGTGTTTTTACTGGTTTTGACTTATTCATGCCAAATTTAAGCAATATTTCATTGCAATACTTTTTTTGTGATAAGAACATTTTTTCTTTCTTTTCTGTTCCTTCTGATTTCAGTTCCAACAATATAATTTGCTTCTCCCATATCTTTTATTTTAAAAATTTTACTGATATTCTTTTTAAAGCTTTCTATTTGTTTTAAATTGTTTGAAAATATTAATAAATCATCTACATAAACACAAATTATCATTAATATGTTTTCTTTTTTCCATTTATAAACACAATTATCAGTCTGGCATTGTTTAAAATTTAATTTAATTAATTCCTCTTTCAGTTTATTATACCAATTTTTACTTGCCTTTGTTTTAGATCATAAATAGCTTTTTTAAAAAAAAAATTTGCATACTTTATTAGGATATTTTGAGTTGATAAATCCTTCTGGTTGATCAACGTAAATTTCTTCTTGGATTTCTCCATTAAAAAAGGCATTATTAATATCTAATTGATGCAATTTCCAGTCATAATTTGTTGCCAAAGCTAATAAAATACGCAATGTGTTCATCTTTACAACTGGAGCAAATTTTTCATTATAATCAACAAAAGGTTTCTGGGCATAACCCTTTGCTACCAAACGAGCTTTAAATCTTTCCACTTTATGTCTTATCAGTTTTCATTCAGAATACCCATTTTATACCAACTGTTGACTTGACTAATTTCCATGTATCCATTAAAGATGTATATTCGTGTTTTATAGCCTTCTGCCATTTTTCTGCTTGTTCACTAGTATATGCCTCATCAAGCGTTTTTGGTATGCTATATTCCTGTGCCAAGTTAATTTGCAAATGTCTTTTATAGCCTTCTGCCATTTTTCTGCTTGTTCACTAGCATATGCCTCATCAAGCGTTTTTGGTATTCTATATTCCTGTGCCAAGTTAATTTGCGAATGTTTTTCCATTAGACGTTTTTATTTACGTGGTATAACTTCTTGATTCTGCTGTTTTACTTGATTTTTATGATAATAGCTTAACTCGTTTTCATAATCACTATTATCATTTTCTTTCATTCAACTCTGTTAAATCTTCATTCAATTCATCATTTACTTGAGAATTGTCTGTGCCACCACTCTCGTGTGATGATTTTTGTATTTGGTCTATCATATTATTTTCAGTACTATTGGTAATACCCCCAATTAATTCGAAAGATATTATTGATTGATTATTAGTGCATTGCGTATTTCTTTTTGGTTAATTTTTTAATGATAATTCGTTAAACCTTACATCTCTTGATATAATAACTGATTTTGTTTATTCATCACATAGTCTATATCCTCTTTTCTTCATAGCGTAACCCACAAATATAAAACGCCTGGCATTTGGTTCAAATTTTTTACGTTTTGTTTTAGGAATCATAGCATATGCATCACATCCGAAAATTCTTAAATGTTTACTTGAGGAGTTCTTGATGTCCATACTTCTTGTGTTGTTTTGTTATGTACTCTTGTAATGCATCTATTTCGTAAATAGACTGCTGTGTTTATCGATTCTGCACAAAGTTCTTCATTTTGCATATGCATCACATCCAAAAATACTTAAATGTTTACTTGAGGAGTTCTTGATGTCCATACTTCTTGTGGTGTTTTGTTATGTACTCTTGTGATGCATCTATTTCGTAAATAGACTGCTGTGTTTATCGATTCTGCACAAAGTTCTTCATTTAAACCACTATTTATTAATATACTTCTTGCCATTTCTACAAGTGTTCTATTGCACCTTTCAGCAAACACCGTTTTCTTGTGGTGTATATACTGTAGTATTCTGATGTTGTATACCATTTTCTTTTAGAAAATCCTTAAATTCTTTTGAAACGTACTCAGTTCCATTACCTGTGCGAAAATTTTTAATATATTTACCTGTTATTTTTTCCCACTGAGTTTTTAAATTCTTTAAATCGATTAAATACTTCATTTTTATGTTTAAGAAAGTACACAAAAATTTTTATGCTTTTATCATCTATAAAGGTAACAAAGTAGTTTGCTCCGCCTACTGATGTTTGATTCATAGGACCACATACATCTGGATGTACTAATTCTAGTAATTCTTTAGCACATTTATTTTTATAGTTTGAAAACGTGGGTCATTTTGGAAATAGCACAGTTTTCACGAAACAGTGCTATTTTTTTTCATTCCCATACTTCGTCTTCTATATTTTATGTTTTCGTTTTTTTCTTTCAATTGGGCATTTACTTTCCTTATAATGAAATTAATTCTTGTCTATAGTATTGTTCAATTAGATCAGGAGTTCCCAAAGTGCGGCTGGCGAGCAGTGCTATTTTGTTCAATTAGATCAGGAGTTCCCAAAGTGCGGCTTGCTATCCAAATGCGGCCCGCGATGTCAGATCATCGCGATCTTGAATTCATAGACATTACATTTTTACACATAAATTAATTACGTGCTATTTTGTTCAATTAGATCAGGAGTTCCCAAAGTGCGGCTTGCAATCCAAATGCGGCCCGCGATGTCAGATATATCGCGATCTTGAATTCATAGACATTACATTTTTACACATAAATTAATTATATCATATTATAATTAAAAATTGTTCAGTTAAAAAATATACATGTATAAGTACTTTCAAATATGTTTTCGTTATTTGGAAGCACTTATATATGAGAAAAACTTTTTCAATTGTGAGTATTAATAAGTCCAAATTGAGATCAAAATTAACTGATGAACTTTATGTTAAGAATACATTCAACCGATTTAGAACCAAGGCTCAATAGATCGGAAGAGATACATTTAACCGACTTAGAACCAAGACTCAATAATAATAATAATAATAATAAAGTTTTCGCTCAAAAATATAAAAAACGAAGTATTTCTATTACTACAACCAAAAGCTGCACCACCAGACATTTTCGAATTAAGAAATGATTTCGGTAACAATATAGAGATAACTGTAAATTATTATCTGCCGCCACATGTACCCAAATTCAGTTTAGCTCCAAGCTTAGCTCTTCGACAATGTCTCAAACATGGCATAAATAGATATGGTGTGCCTATGCGCATCGCTTCTCCCTAGTGACGTTCGTTGTGAGGTCGGCTGGTACACAGCAATTATGTATGTCATAGCAGTTAACCACCAAATCTGTAGAAATATCAATTTTTTTTTAATATTGAAAGCAATGTAATTATTTAATATTTTAAATAAATATGCTATTTCTTTGTTTTATTCAAATAAACAATTATTTTAAATTAAAACTAACGATTAAATAGCCCAATCATTTTTTGAGAACGTACGAATATACTGTATAACTAATTTTGAAAAGGAAATTAAATTTTTTCAATTGTTTTATACAAATGATAAAAATATAAATTAAGTTCAATGCAACAGAAATAATAGTCCTATAATTAGAATTTTAAAAAATATAATAGCACTACTTTTAATGTTGGTCATCTAAATACTTCTGTGGAACTGTGTGTGTACAGTTTTTCAAAATTTTAAAGCCATTTTTCCATTTATGACTGCTATTTGATCCTTCGTAATTGTATCATATTTTAACATCTTTATTAAATTTTTACACATATTTCTTAAAAAATGCATAATAAATAAACTTTCCACATTAGTTTTTTTTTTTTTTCGTTATATTTATCTATACTTCACATTGATATCATTCGATACATAATACCCATAGAAATATTATAAGAGTAGATCTTTTATAATTTAAATAAAATATAAATATTAATAATGTTTTATTTCAAAAGAATTCTACTGATAAAAAGCCATTCCATTTATTACTTCAAATAATTGCTTAATTTAGCTTTCTGAAAGATGAAAAAATAAATCTTAAAGCTTTCTATTTACAATTTAATACTACAAAACAATATACCGTCTTTGTATAAATAAAGAAATACAAAACAAAACAAAAAAAACAAACTACTGAATTCTTATGAGGTAAAGTAATACTTTATTTGCTAAATTAAAACACTATTAAATTTAATTAGTATTAGCAAATAAGAAAACTACTTTTGCACTAATAGTAAAGTTTATTTCATTTGCTTAAAAATAAATGTGTCATCAAAAATAAAACAGTTCAATAAAAAAGTAGAAACTTAAGAAGTGGAAATTTTTATTGCATACTAGATGTAAATTTTATAACTTACAAGTTAGAATTAGTTAACTTATACATTTTTTTTTTGAATTTTTTTCTTCTGCTTTCTAAACTAATTTTATTATAAAGTTCTCTAAGTCTTATGTAAGTCCTTGTTCTTATAAGACAAAATATAACTTATCAATGTTTGTACTTATGTCCTTTTTTACTTCTTCATAAATTCTTTTTATTATTCCCGTTTCTTTACTGAATGTTAAAAAGATAGCTGCATTTCCACCAGCCTCTGCTGATGATAGTACTTTTTTAAATGATTTTATATAAAAATTATTTTTATAATCTAGAAGTTCCTGTCTGCAAATATCGAATTCTTTTTGCAAATTCTGTAGTTTCTTTAAATTTTTTTCATATCTTATTTGGAGAGATTTTAAATTATCATTTATTTTACTTTGAAAAAATTCAACCTGTGTTTGTTTATTTTTTTATCATTGGATTCATTGTTTATTTGTTCTAAGCTGTTATTTTTAATATAATGAGAAAAATAGTCTTGTTCATGAATGTCTTCATTTCTATTCCTCTTTTCAATTGATGTCACTGATCTCATATTTTTTTTTTTTTACAGGTTGCATATAATTTGGATAATGTTGAAATTGTGATGGTACTGCTTTTTTTAATAAGCATTTCCTTTTGGTATTTTGTTTGTAATCATTTGGTGTAAAATGCAAACTACAGACACGAGAATAATTACTAGTAGAATTAGGAATCCAATCTTTTCTGCTAATTACTGCTAGCTATTTTTTTCTTAATTCAATATCAGTTGGAATTTCATGAAATGATACATTTTCAACTTTGCCTTGTTTTGATGTGCATCCAGGAACACAACAATATGCCATCTAAGCAAAATAAAGTAAATAATTAATTAAATTCGTTATTTTTCTGTGATAAAAAGAGTAAAAACAAAAGTATTTAAATTCTATAAATTAAATATTTTAAATTTATTCGTGATTGGATTTGACTTATAAGCCACGTGTACAGGCGTATCAAAAATATATTTGATCTACAATATATTTTTAATTCGATCTATTATTATGTTAATTAGCTCTTTGTAAATACGTAATATTCCGGAAATAACCAAATGATAATCAAGA
>AYEL01086012.1:0-27630 GCA_000484575.1 Olivierus martensii
GAAGAAGAAAGCGATGAAGAAAGCTACGAAGAAGAAAGCGATGAAGACGACAATTCCGAATGGAAGAATAAGAATTTTAAATCAAAAATTGTCGAATTTACCGGAAATCCGGGATTAAAAGTAAGTGCCCCTTCTAATAATAAATTTGAGTGGTTCGAATTATTCCTAATGCCAGAATTAGTAGAACATGTTGTAATAGAAACTAACCGGTATGCCGAACAATTTTTTCTGGCAAAAACAGTTTCGTTTTCCGAAGGATCAAAGACAGAAGGGCCATTCTCTGCTTGGCGGAGAAAAGAATGGATACCAGTAACAAAAAATGAAATGTATCGTTTTTTAGGTTTGCACTTACAGGAATAAACAGAAGGCCCGATATTAGACTGTATTGGAGTAAAGATAATCTTTTCAAGTGTGACGAATTTAGAAAAGTAATGCAACGGGATTGTTTTTTAACAATACTAAAGTTTCTGCATTTTTGTAACAATGATAATATTCCAAAGAATAATAAGGATAGATTTGTAAAAATCAGAGAACTCGTAGTAGAATATTTTATTAATAGATTTAAATCAGTATATATTCCTAATAGATGTATAGCAATTGATGAAGCTATGCTAAAATGGAAGGGAAGATTAAAATTCAAAGTGTACATGCCTAACAAACCTGATAAATACGGCATTAAATCGTGTAAAAGAAAGATGTAACTTCTATCTGAATCCGAAGGAAATCTAAAAAACAACACATTATTCGTTTTTCTCATACTATTTTTACAAAATCGAACGGAACAGTTAACATCGTTTCCTTTAGCCGCCATTTTTCTCTACGTCACTTGAACATGTATCCCCCTCTGTCAGACGGAGTCACCTCTGACGTCAACGAGTTTTAAAAATCTTCCGAGTTGCGCATCCTGTTGTATATAATCCGTGGAATTACCACCAGTGTGTGCTATGGATTAAACGTTGCTACATCATGGCGGTCGCTCCCGATTGACAATATTTTTTGGTAAGTTTCCGTTATTTTTTATCGCATTATTTTCGGCTAAAATCTATTACAATTCATAAATGATGTCGTCTTATTTACGTTTCATCCATTTTAAGTACTTAGAATCGTATATAAATAGAGATATTGCAATTACCCCCTTTGTTACACATCTACCATATTGTCCCGCAATTCATATAGTTTGAAGGGATTGTCATACAGGTTTTACTGAAATAAAATTCAATCCACTTCCATCCAAGTTATTTATTTAACAATAACAATAATTTTATATACATTATATTCTTCAGGTTATGGATGACTGTTGCACATTGTTTTATCGAGCGAGGAATACGACGTCTGGTTCGGACCGTCTCTGTATATGAAAAGGTGATGAGAACTTCTGTCACCAGTGTTCGAGGGGTACGTAGACGAGAGTATTTTTCGTCGTGCCAACTGTTGGCACCAGGGGTAACTAACCGCCGCAAGTTTTTCAATTCGACATTACTTCGGCGACGAATTAGTGTTGAATTGCGAGGCACCACTGTATTAACTTATTCATATATAATGTATATACAGTACAGCAATAACTCGCATAGACTTAGGATTTACCAGACTACGGACTTTTACAGTAACATATATACAGTACAGCAATAACTCGCATAGTCCGGTTAATTGGTTCCTCTTTCTTCCCGGAATAATTGAAACCGGACTATTCGAAGTACGTAACATATGGTAAAAATTATAATTGGTTCCAAGAAATTTTCGATTTACTCATATGTTTTTTTTAAATCGTTCAATTTCGGCTTTTTACCAAGCCTTTGCGGTAAAACCTAGGAGTTACCAACGCCTTCCGGTAAAAGCCCGAAACGAGGGATTTAAATCGGCCTTGAATAAAGCTGCGCACGCAATTTCTGTCGTGACACGTTTCTGTTCCCGCCTCTTCTTATTTTCGCCATTTGCAGTCTAGCTTCGAGCGAATTCCAACAAGTGTAAGCGGCTACGATCTAAAATAGAAGCAGTTTGTTTCCATTTTAACATATTTTGCGTTATTTATTTTGCTGAAAGGATATGAATGATATTATGCGGAAAACGTTTTACGACATTTTGTCTGAATCTGTAAAAAAACGCACGATAATAGCTTTTATTTAACAAATGAGAAATACACTTCTTTAATAAATGAAGTGAAAGAAGGAGCCCACAAAGACGAATAGATAAAGAGGGCTGGCCCAGCAGGTGAACACATTCGCTTTCTCCAAGTCGGCCGCTCGGCGCCATTACAAATCCACAGCGGTGCTCTGCGTAAAGGCGGATTTTCACTTGAACCAGGGCCGGCTCAAGGTATTGGCAACTCGGGCAGTTGTCCGGGGCGCGCCATGTGCTTAAGGGCGCCATCAAGGATCTTCCAAAATGTAAAAGTGAAAATAAGAAAATATTTTTTCAATCTGATGTTTTTAAGATGGAAACAAATCAAGTTCCTCTCTATATATATTATAAATTAGGTTCATTAACACTAATAAGTTACAGGATGTCATGCCAAATTTGTGGGTGGCATTAAGAATAATGCTTATATTTATTACTGTGGCCGCTGGCGAGAAAAGCTTTAGTTTACTAAAGCTTATAAAAACATACAGTCCTCCATTTCTCAAGACAGAATGAATTATTTAGCAATTTTGTCTATAGAAAATGATATTGCAAAGAATATAAATATAGAAAGTGCCATGAAAAGATTTATTAATCTAAAGGCAAAAAAATAAATATTTTAGATAGGATAATTGTTCATACTTTCCAAATATTAATTGGGAAAAACAATATTATTATTCATTTTCTATTAAAAACCAACCCGGGTAATAAACTTATTTCTATATTTTAGTTTCTCCTTGTGAAAATTTTTATAATTATACTTAAAAATAGCACCGAAGTTCAGCTTGCCCATGGCGACACCAACCATAGAGCTGGCCTTGACTTGAACTGGGTCGCCGCGGGCTGATGAGTCGCAAACGCCGATACGCCCAGTATTCGTTCTCATTCAATGGCTACGTTCAGCAGACTTAACTGTTCTAAGTGAGCAGATGAGTTATAGCGGTAGCGGTTGGTATATCTGCTGAACGCTAGTAGTAACAGGGGGCACGATTATTGAAAGAAAACCACTGAAGAAAACGAAGGCAGTTATAAACACCATTAAATACGTATACTTTATATATTATAATTTGTTCCTTTGGATTAATAACATCCATGGGCGCAGCCATCTTGAAATAACTCAACATGTTGGATAGTAGCGTAAATGAAATCCGCTACCAAACGTGACGTCACTCACTCAACAAGTTCGATAGTAGCGCTACCTTGAAAACGCGTTAAGCAGAAAATCTCTCAACTGTTCCACAACAGTTGAGTCTGCTGAACACAGCCATTGATTCAATTAAGCGTTTGCGGTAAATAACTGACGACATTGCACTTAAGAGGCAGGCACTATAAACGTTGTTCAGATAAATTTGGCAACACTGGAGCAGCCGCCTGTTTGTCTCAGCTCGTCATAGTGGCTATTCCAGTCATATATAGATAGTAAGTAGCAAGCACACTTACATTTCATATTTATTCTAAAAAATAAAGCAAATTAAAAATTTTTTATTAACAATTACAATCCGGACCATAGTGAAACCCGGACTGTTTGAAACCGGACTATGCAAGGTATTGCTGTATATGTGCGTGTATAATTAATGTACTATATCAGGGATAGTCAAATTGCTGCTCTCGAACCAAATGCTGCACTTTGGTACTTTGAATGTGGCTCCATACCATGAAAGTCAACAGTAAATATGAAGCAAATACTTAAGTTAAACATATTACAGATATGTTATTTTTTATCTATTGTAAAAAGTAATATGCTTCTATATGAAATGAATGCATCTGAAATAAACAGTTTTTGAAATCATTATTAAGATTACCCGAAAAACCGATGCTGTTCTTATTGATGCAGAAATAAAATGAGGCTCTCGAGTATTTGAGACTATTCTATGTGGCTCGTAATGGCGTGAAGTTTGGTCACCTCTCTACTTTATATTAGGTCATTCCAAAAATAATATACTTCATAACATTAAGTTTTAAAGGATAATAACTATAAATCACTTTGTAATTTCTTCAAATGAATAATCTTCATTTGAATCAATAACACTTTTCTAACGCCATAAAAACTTCAAAGATTCATGTTTAGACAAACGAAGACACGTTTGAACAAGTACAGTATAAAAAATGGATATATTTTGGGAATACCTGTTATATGTACAGTAGATCAATAAATATGAAACTGTATTTTATATTTTAGAAAATACAATTACTGTTCTCCCTTCATACACAGGACCTCAAAACATCGCATACTCGTCTTGGTTTTTCCGCCAACTTTCTGATATGGGTTCATCTAAACATGGTACTGAACACGGTGCTCCTAACTTCAGCAGCTGCTATTCGAATTTAGACTGGAATTATTCCTTTTGTCCAAATCACTATTTTACAATATTGTCAGGAATGTCCAAAAATTATGTTCATAAATCCCCCTGCCGTTTTTATAAATTTCCCGTTTAATATTTAATAATAATTACATTATTATATCAGTACAGAAATGATGGTGAAAGTAATATAATCAGTATATTTTTATACTATTCAACGAATGTTATGCTATTAATAATGAGTTTTGATTTAATACATTTTATACTCTTCATTTTAATCGGCTGGGTGGCAGTGTGGTAAAGGTTTGGCTTACCACCCTGGAGGATCCGGGTTCAAATCCGGATCCTACACTTCCAGTTTCTCAGGAGGGGTCTGGGCCAGCCTATTCAACCTTATCCTTCAACCATCCGGTTCACCTGATCATTGGTGCTGGTCAGCCTCTGATAGGTTCTGTAAGTGACCACTGCTAGCTACAGTATATCCCATGAGGATATGGCCGTGTAATATATCTAACCTAACTTCCATTTTAATCACTCCAGAAAAAACATGTTCAAAGAGCAGGCAATTATTACTTTACAGCAACGGTTCCTTAAATAGTTTCATTAATTCTTATTTTGGGTTTGAGAATCACTAATGATTCATCTTTTGTTATATAGGAAACTAATGATATTTATTTTTTACAAGAAATATTTAAAACAACATATATTTTTTCACCATTTCAGCAAAAAAATTACAACTGACATTTGAAAAATTAATAAATTTTATTCTGTTTCCAGATTTTTTAAATCCAGAAAAGAAATAAATCAAAACTGACCGTAAAGTGTGTCAACTAAAATTTTCCATAATGGATTCTGTAGCAGAAAAATTCTTCGTTCTTAAATTCAATAAGAGGAAGCAATCGTTATTAAAAAATTCAAAGTTTTTTTCAAAAGAAAAGCATTCTGATGGTGATATCTATGAACAAAATATTCAGACAAAAGGGAATTTCGAGACTGATCTTCACACTCATACGGAAGTAACTCATTTGCAATGTGATATTAATAAAAAATAAGTAGTTGCCCACGAAAATCGAATAAGAATAATCCTTGCAATGAGACTGGAAAAAAGACTTACACATGTGATGTTTGTAAATACACATTTTTAAGTAAATCAGCACTAATAGAACATCAACGGATCCATATTCAAGAAAAAGAACTGCAATGTCACATTTGCAGACGTAATTTCACACGAAAGAATAATTTAAAAACACATCTTCGCATACATACTGGAGAAAAGCCTTTTCAATGTGACACTTGTAAACGAAGATTCAGTGCAAAAGCAAATATGATAAGTCATATCCGTACTCACACTGGAGAAAAACCTTTCCAATGTGACATTTGCAAACGAAGTTTCTCAAGGAAATGCAATTTGTCGTTACACTTGCGGATTCACACTGAAGAAAAGCCTTTTCAATGTAACATTTGCAAACGCAGTTTCGTAAGTAAATATGATTTGTCGAAACATTTGCAGAATCACACTGAAGAAAAGCCTTTCCAATGTGACATTTGCAAACGAAGTTTCTCAAGGAAATACGATTTGTCGTTACACTTGCGGATTCACACTGGAGAAAAGCCTTTCCAATGTGACATTTGCAAACGAAGTTTCACAAGGAAATCCGATTTGTCGTTACACTTGCGGATTCACACTGGTGAAAAGTCTTTCCAATGTGACATATGTAATCATAGTTTCGCAGATAAATCCTATTTATGGAAACATTTGCGGACTCACACTGGAATAAAGCCTTTCCAATGTGACATTTGCAAACGAAGTTTCTCAATGAAATCCGATTTGTCGAAACACTTGCGGATTCACACTGGTGAAAAGCCTTTCCAATGTGACATTTGCAAACATAGTTACAGAAATAAATCCCGTTTGTCGAAACATTTGCGGAATCATACTGGAGAAAAGCCTTTCCAATGTGACATCTGCAAACGAAGATTCATTGAAAAAGCAAATTTGATAAATCATATACGTACTCACACTGGTGAAAAGCCTTTTCAATGTGACATTTGTAATCATACTTGCTCAAATAAATCGAATTTGCGGAAACATTTGCGGATTCACACTGGTAAAAAGCCTTTCCGATGTAACATTTGTAATCATAGTTTCGCAGATATATCTGATTTGTCGAAACATCTGCGGATTCACACTGGAGAAAAGCCTTTCCAATGTGACATCTGCAAACGAAGTTTCTCAAGGAAATCCTATTTGTCGTTACACTTGCGGATTCACACTGGTGAAAAGCCTTACCAATGTAACAATTGTAAACATAATTTCACACGAAAGTGTAACTTAAATAGACATCAACGCATTCATATTGAAGAAAAAGCCTTTTCAAAGTGAAATTTGCAATGACGTTTCTCAATGAAATCCAGGTTTTGTTACACTAGCGGATTCACACTGGAGAAAATCCTTTCCAATGTAACATTTGTGATAAAAGGTATTTAAGAAAATCAAGTTTGAAATACATCTACGCCTTTAAAGGCTTTCCAATATGATATTTGTTAACGTAATTTCACAGCTAAAACAAGCTTAATGTATCACGTTCGGACTCGCACTGAAGAGAATCGTTTTTAATGTGAGATCTGTAAGCGTCATTTCGTGAGAAAATCATATTTGAACAGTCATTTGCTCATTCACAATGTAAGTTTCGAATGTGACATTTGTAAATGTATTTATTCACGAAAGTCTTCATCACAATAAGGTAGACGAAATTCAAAACAACACCTGTGATGAAAATCTTTGAATCTGA
The DNA here is from genome assembly GCA_000484575.1 of Olivierus martensii. NCBI lineage: Eukaryota > Metazoa > Arthropoda > Arachnida > Scorpiones > Buthidae > Olivierus > Olivierus martensii. The sequence continues at coordinate 7,208 of AYEL01086012.1, forward strand.
TAAATAAGTGCATATTTTCAATAAATCAAATATTCTAAGCATTTATGCTTTCGTTTTCATCAAAACTTCATCCAAACCTATAAGACTACAACTTTTTACAATGAATTTATTATTGAATATAATTTTAGTCAGATTCCTTCAAAATATGAGATTTAATACATTTTATAAGCTATTAAAGAAGAATTTAAACAACATTCTCACTTGTATGCATAATATTATTTCCTATCCAATTTCTCTACAATAAATATATGAACATAGAGAGAAAAAATGAAATTATAACTTCTAAAAAATAATTTGTATCCTAATTTTTATATAAATAGTCATAAGTATTGTAAAAAACGGTATGCAATAATAATTATTTCGCAGTTTCAGTTTTGTTAATACAGAGTTAGAAATTAAAAAAGTTTCTCTTATTTAATTCATTAGAAATTAGACGGATATCAAGTCGTTTATAATGTATGAGTCTTTGAAATTTAATAGCGTTCACAGTGGTATAGATTAACTCAGGAAATGCGTCAATTTTACAGTCCCTCAATATAGTCTTTAGCATTGTATATGACCTTTTTCCATCGTTTTTTGTATCTTCATAATGTCGACAGCATATCCAAACGTATAGCTGTGGACTGTATGCATAAAGTCAGAAACTATGTGGAAACGAATGCCTTGTAGGGTTCTTTCAGTTTAGAAAATAAATAAGTCTAGGAATAAATCTGGAGAATGTTGTAGGTAGTACAGCACTTCACCGATTATAATTCTATTAAAAATTTTTTTGACATTTCTCATTGTGATACTAGCTTTTCCACCAATAATTATTTTCAAATTATTCCTATTTATCTACAATTTTTATAATTTTATTTAATAAACATTTATTCTCATTATTTTAATTAACATTTACTAAATTTTATTATGTTAAATTCTTAATATTACTTTTATAACAATATTCTTTAATTAACATAAATTTCTTTTATTATTCCAAATATTAATCCTAATATTTTAACTATTGCTTTAAGCAAAAAATAAAAAAAAAATTGTAATTTACCTCAATTACCAGTTTAAACCTTTCACTTTAATCTCACAATATCACATAAATATTTCTTTTATATTACGTCAATATTAAAATAGAAACTCTATAATATTTAATTTTTGATATATTTTAGGGATTTTTCGAAATTATTGCAACACTACGTACCTTAATACTTATTGTGTGCTTTTTAAAAAAATTCCTTATAAAATATTATAACAACCTTTCTACAAGATAATAGACTAACACAATGGAGCAGTGGTTTCTTCTCGTTCTACTACATACGCATCGTCGACACACTATCGCCTCACTAATATAAACATCCATTCTTTTGTAAAATTATAAGTAATATCATCGTTGATAAATAATATATAACAATACTATATTCGGCAACACTAGTGTGATGAGAATCAGTTAAGCAAGTGATAGAGTATACCGTTACTATACCAAACGATATTCATTTACAGTGTTGATTTTATTTAAAATTTTTAAATCTTGGCCAAGATGCGAAAAATGATTTTGCACTTTCAGGTAAAATTGCTTTGCTGGATAAAATTAAAAGCCAGCCATTTAACTCTACATCAGGAGTGTCAAACTGCTTTCAACGCTCTTAACTAAAATGAAAATGAGAAAAGTATTTTATGAGATAATAGAAAGTAACTCTCGCTTTGTAGTTATGTCATATACTATTATACACTAGTTCGATTTTAATTAAATATAATTGCAGAGTTCTTTTTTCGATTGGCCTTATCGGACGTATACGTACAGGATAGTGATCTTTCAGATCGATGACACAAACTGAGTGCTTTCCTGCAAGGAATACATCGTTTTATGCTAAATTTCTTGCCAAAAAACAAAGTCATAAATGAGAACCTGTATTTTTTTGGATAGATTCAAATACAATAATCAAATTCCAAACAATTACTCTTTGAAGGACGTGCTAATCGGGCTTGTTAAAGATTTATTTGTTGTGTTGTTAACTTATTTAAAAAAATGTGAATAGTTACGGATGTTTGAATTTTTAAAATTTTAATGGAAAACTTTTGTATTTGTACAGAAAATGTGACTGAATAGTTATGGATGTTTGAATTTTTAAAATTTTAATGGAAAACTTTTGTATTTGTACAGAAAATGTGACTTTTAACGCTTAATAGAAATTTAAAGATTGATAGCGAGGAATTAAATTAAAAATATATATATAATTAAAAGCAATTATGTAGTAATTATATATTTTTTTGTAAAATGTTCAAGTGATTTCACAATGTTTTTAATTATACTATCTGTATTTCTGAATCCTTACTCTAAAATTTGTAAGATTGTCGGGGCCACATCATATTTAAAAAAAATTTTAAATGTGATGTGGCCCGCGACAATCTTTCAAGCTCATTAAATGGCCCTTGAATTAAATGTGTTTGACACGCCTGCTTTACATAATACTTACCTGAGCTGTGATTGAATAATACATAATGTGGCTAAATATTCAACTTTTGCTTCCTATATTCACCTTTATTACGTTTTCAGTATTCAAATATATATATTTGGATACTGAAAACAAAATATTTACAAACCTAATAACATAAGCCGAATGTATAGACCTACTTTGTTTAAAAATTCAGGACTTAAATTCATATTTCTATATAACTCCAAAATTATTAGTATTCAATTAAATAATAATAGTTTATGTTTAAAATAGTATTAATAAAAATAATAATAATAATAGTTTATAAGCAGTAAAAAAAAGCAGAATGTCATTATAATAGATTTATTGTTAAAAAATATCACGATGTAGAAATATATGATGTTTTTCAGGTGAATATAGGAAGCAAAAGTTGAATATTTATCCACATTATGTATTATTCAATCACAGCTCAGATAAGTATTATATAACTAGTAAGGTATTAAATATAAAGTAGAAAAATTTTATAATGCATACTAAATACAAGAAAAACCGGAACTGGTTTTTTTTTAAACACACACACGCAAAATGTGATACATAATTTTATTATACGTATAAAATTTTATTTTACAATTAGCTTACATACATCTCAAAAGTTATAATTCCTGAATATACTAATAAATTAAGAGCATTTAATTTATCTACATACAAGCAAATTTATCGTTATAATCTATAGAATTTAATTATAATTATAATATTTCTTAAATCAAGCAATAATTATGATCAATTTAGTTATAAATAATTTATAATGTAATGTTTTTACAAACTAATTAATGATTTATAAATAGTAATTTCTAGCATGAAAATTTGGCAGTCTGTTACCTTAGCACTAATAGTAACATTATATTTTTTTCTACCATATCTAAATACCACTACCTTATAAAACAGTTTGTATTTACAATTCTTTATTCGGAAATTTTTTATTATTTTTAAGGCGGAATAATAATAAATAATTCTAAGTAACAAGTATGATTACTACCTTCGCATAAATTTTAATTATGTATAATATAACGGAAAAAAAAAGAATTCGGTTTTGAATTGACACCTATATCTAACTTGTAAGCTTCGCTTTAGACTAGATGTCTCAAACATGGCGAACTTCAATTTTCTCAAATTTCACATAGTATACTGTACTTTTTAAACAGAAATTAAAGTGAAAAAAATTTTGAATAATCTATGTATAAAATATATGTAACATATATAGTTTTGATATCTTACAGAGGAGATAAGAAAGTAGTATATACATATATAGGGGCTCCAAAACCTGGTTTGAACCTTGGCGCGGGATAGCTTCGATTTAGACTAGATGTCTCAAACATGGCGAACTTCAATTTTCTCAAATTTCACATAGTATACTGTACTTTTTAAACAGAAATTAAAGTGAAAAAAATTTTGAATAATCTATGTATAAAATATATGTAACATATATAGTTTTGATATCTTACAGAGGAGATAAGAAAGTAGTATATACATATATAGGGGCTCCAAAACCTGGTTTGAACCTTGGCGCGGGATGTCTCTCGACGACCTTGATAGTTTCTAATTTATATCTTTTTTGAAATATGTAATATCACTTTTATATTTTTACTTATTTTACTATGAAGGAAGGGTCATCATAATATTTCCTGCCTACAGCAGTTTATAAAATAAATATATTCAATTATACTGAATATTAAGAAGCATCCCTAAACTAGTCACACCGTTAGAGAGGAGGGTAATAGATTTGTGACGATGAATGATATAGGGAGGGAAAAGGATCTAGAAATTATGACGTAACGCTGTAAAAATAAAATGTTTACATTCTAATAATAAAAACTATTTTTTATACTTGATAGTTCGTAAAATCAGAATGTAATACAAAATATTTAAGAATACATTTTTTTTTTTTTTTTAATAAAATACAAGACTAGTCAATACAACATTTATTTGTAAGGAAGAGAATATCGTACTCTGTATGTAACAAAATACTAGCGTAAAATAGTTCGTTTTCAACTATTTTATATCTTATATGTTTTTAGTTTTACATAAAATTAGAAAAAATATTTTTAAGAGGGGGTTGTCCTCAAAGTTTTGATGTCAGGTGGTCAGGTTTGATGTGTTTCATTAAAATATTACTATACACTTGTTATGAAAAGATATTATTTCTTTAAATAAAACGCTCTTTTCGAAAAGAAAAATGAGAAATTTAAGTATAGTATCGTTTTTTTATGATGACATTAGATATGTCTGTGTCATCATTCTAGACAGGTAGACATTTATGCCCTATGACCTCTTCAATAGATTGCAGGTGAAATATCCGCTACTCGACAGTTCAAAGTCCTTGAAGCTGCACTGATATATGGAATGTTGTGCTCCTATTTCTAGAAGGGATAAAGATAAATGCAGGAAAGATTTAATTGTAAATTACTCAGAATATCTAGTCTGTCGTTAACTAGTAACTATGAAGAGAAAAGTTTAAATGGTGTGGGCCGAGGACGATAATGACAGGCGTTAGGCCTAAATGTGATAAAAATCAGGATCCGACAAGTCACCTAGAACCCATTATATACCCGGATTTATATACCCATTGACCTTTTCTGACCCTTTTTCCCAGGGAGAGAATTTTGATGTTTATTTCTCGAACATTCGCCGAGTCAGGTGTCCGATTCGCGACTATTTGCGGACACCTGATGTAAACATTTTCAGAGATTTGTTAAGAGTGAGGCGAAAGTCTACTGACCGATCGAAATACAACTCGTAATGTCGTCGTATTTCTTACATGTTTGTTTTGAGAGAGCACCTTGCCTATTTCTCCAGATGTCTCTCTCCTTCCTATCTCTCCCTCGTTTGACCTATTTATGACAGGAGGAGATCGGGGGTGAATAAATTATGTACAACTCCGATTCCCCACAATGGTAATTTTAAGACGTAATTTTTTTACTGTGTGAAGAATAAGTCCTTAAATAGCATAAGAAATAATTCTTCTTAATATAAATTAAATAAAACATTAAAAATACTTAAATATCTTTACATTGAAGAGATTAACAACTTTATCCAGTTATTATTGTATGTTTATAATGATCTGCAATCTGATTTTTAGTTGTTTGTTAGCCAGAAATAAAAATCACATCTCCAATTATTAATTAAATATTCAGTTTACTAGGATTTATTACTATGGACACGGACGTTATTGATTTAAATCATCTATCTAAACAATCCTTCACATCTTTACAGTAGAGTCGTGCATAATAAATTATATTAATCATAGAATAAATCAGAAAGTATGAAATGTGTTTTAAGAATTAAATATTTTCTGTTAAGCTTTGGATTCTCTCTCACGGTGGACGAGTTGAAATATTGTTCATGCAGCATTCTTCCAACACGTTGGTTTCCGATTACTACATGTTTGTTTAGTTTTCCAGTTGCCCTCAGTGTGACGCTGTCGAGATGAAGTTTTACTTTTGATGGGCTGAGTGGCATATACAGTAGTCTACCTCTCGAATCTGCCACATCCCTAGTGCTTATAGAAAACCGAAATTTACGCAGTAATCTTATACTAGCCACCATATAGGACACTACTGAATATCGTTACTCTGGAAAACAACGTTAATGAGATATATATTATAGCATCGACGACAACATGGATAGTATTAAATCGAAAGAAAAAAAATCAAAATGAAGATTGAAATCGAGGTACAAAATATATCAGGTATGTCCACTTTTATTAATTAATACACATCGATCAGACATATCTAACAATACATTCCAATATTGTTTCTGTTATGACAGAAATTAGCGATTTCTTAAATTTATTGTACCAAACGAACGATAGAACATTTTGATGAATCAAGTATAAAATTCAGCATTCAGTTATTAAAAACTTTCCGAGTAATCTACAAATTAAAAAGTAATTTAATTTTATCGAAGTGTGATTGCGATGCCAAGTTATATCTTATTTTTTGGGGTGATTAAACAATTATTGGAAAAAACAATTTCGTATGCATGAAAAGAATGCCTGTATATCAGACTTTTGGCAACATACCCAGAATTTAGTATTTAATCCCACTACTGCTAATTTTATCTAAAATATTTCAACAAATTAAAGATTTTATATATTTTTTATTAAATATAAACTGATGCACTGTACATATCTTAACTATAAGATACAATAATATACTGAATAACAACAATGTGCTGCTGATATGGTCGTGAATAGGAGAAATGTTCTCACTTGACACATTCTTAACGCTATACAGTACCAATGGCTTACCATAGTGAGCAGGGAGCGGTTGTCTCTGGGCAACAAGCTAAATGGGGAACAAAGAGCATGAAATATCATCATCATTCACCAGATATTTGTGTAAAAATTTTTGTATAAATTTCACTTCCTAAAATTATTTAAGAACATGTGTGTTGAAAACAAATGCTTTTTTGTGTCCAAATAAATAGATGTGCTCTTTGGAGGGAAGGGTGACCAAAAGAATTCCGAGCAGTGGCGTAGCTGGAGTTATGGGGTTTATGGTGATGGATATAAAATGGGCCTCCGGGTAAATTTTATTCTGTTTACAGCTAAAATAATAGTACCTGCACTGATGAATGAAACAATAAAACTTGCGAGTCGTTGTGTCCGCGGCCCCCACCTGGGGCTGGTTAACAGTTTTTAGAATAGTTACAAGTCGTTGCTGTCTTCGGCCCCCACCTGGGGCTGGGTTGACAGGATTTAGTCTAGTTACGAGTGTTGCTGTCCTCGGCAACCCACCTGGGGCTGGGTTGACAGTTTTTAGAATAATTACGAGGCGTTACTACTTCGGCTCCCACCTGGAGTTGGTTGACAGTTTCTAGAATAGTTACGAGTCGTTGCACTCTTCGGTCCCCACCTGGGGCTGGGTTGACAGGATTTAGTTTAGTTGCTAGTCGTTGCTGTCCTCGGCCCCCACCTGGGGTTGGGTTGACAGTTTTTAGAATAATTACGAGGCGTTACTACTTCGGCTCCCACCTGGAGTTGGGTTGACAGTTTCTAGAATAGTTACGAGTCGTTGCTGTCTTCGGCCCCTACCTGGGGCTGGGTTAACAGGATTTAGTTTAGTTGCGATTCGTTGCTGTCCTCGGCCCATACCTGGGGCTGGGTTGACAGGATTTAGTTTAGTTACGAGTCGTTGCTGTCCTCGGCCCCCACCTGGGGCTGGGTTGACAGGATTTAGTTTAGTTTCGAGTCGTTGCTGTCCTCGGCCCCCACCTGGGGCTGGGTTGACAGGATTTAGTTTAGTTTCGAGTCGTTGCTGTCCGCGGCCCCCACCTGGGGCTGGGTTGACAGGATTTAGTTTAGTTACGAGTCGTTGCTGTCCTCGGCCCCCACCTGGGGCTGGGTTGACAGGATTTAGTTTAGTTTCGAGTCGTTGCTGTCCTCGGCCCCCACCTGGGGCTGGGTTGACAGGATTTAGTTTAGTTTCGAGTCGTTGCTGTCCTCGGCCCCCACCTGGGGCTGGGTTGACAGGATTTAGTTTAGTTTCGAGTCGTTGCTGTCCTCGGCCCCCACCTGGGGCTGGGTTGACAGGATTTAGTTTAGTTTCGAGTCGTTGCTGTCCTCGGCCCCCACCTGGGGCTGGGTTGACAGGATTTAGTTTAGTTTCGAGTCGTTGCTGTCCTCGGCCCCCACCTGGGGCTGGGTTGACAGGATTTAGTTTAGTTTCGAGTCGTTGCTGTCCTCGGCCCCCACCTGGGGCTGGGTTGACAGGATTTAGTTTAGTTTCGAGTCGTTGCTGTCCTCGGCCCCCACCTGGGGCTGGGTTGACAGGATTTAGTTTAGTTTCGAGTCGTTGCTGTCCGCGGCCCCCACCTGGGGCTGGGTTGACAGGATTTAGTTTAGTTACGAGTCGTTGCTGTCCTCGGCCCCCACCTGGGGCTGGGTTGACAGGATTTAGTTTAGTTTCGAGTCGTTGCTGTCCTCGGCCCCCACCTGGGGCTGGGTTGACAGGATTTAGTTTAGTTTCGAGTCGTTGCTGTCCTCGGCCCCCACCTGGGGCTGGGTTGACAGGATTTAGTTTAGTTTCGAGTCGTTGCTGTCCTCGGCCCCCACCTGGGGCTGGGTTGACAGGATTTAGTTTAGTTTCGAGTCGTTGCTGTCCTCGGCCCCCACCTGGGGCTGGGTTGACAGGATTTAGTTTAGTTTCGAGTCGTTGCTGTCCTCGGCCCCCACCTGGGGCTGGGTTGACAGGATTTAGTTTAGTTTCGAGTCGTTGCTGTCCTCGGCCCCCACCTGGGGCTGGGTTGACAGGATTTAGTTTAGTTTCGAGTCGTTGCTGTCCGCGGCCCCCACCTGGGGCTGGGTTGACAGGATTTAGTTTAGTTACGAGTCGTTGCTGTCCTCGGCCCCCACCTGGGGCTGGGTTGACAGGATTTAGTTTAGTTTCGAGTCGTTGCTGTCCTCGGCCCCCACCTGGGGCTGGGTTGACAGGATTTAGTTTAGTTTCGAGTCGTTGCTGTCCTCGGCCCCCACCTGGGGCTGGGTTGACAGGATTTAGTTTCGTTGCTGTCCTCGGCCCCCACCTGGGGCTGGGTTGACAGGATTTAGTTTAGTTACGAGTCGTTGCTGTCCTCGGCCCCCACCTGATGCTGGGTTGACAGGATTTAGTTTAGTTACGAGTCGTTGCTGTCCTCGGCCCCCACCTGGGGCTGGGTTGACAGGATTTAGTTTAGTTACGAGTCGTTGCTGTCCGCGGCCCCCACCTGGGGCTGGGTTGTCAATTTTTAGAATAATTACGAGTCGTTACTGCTTCGGCTCCCAGCTGGAGTTGGGTTGACAGTTTCTAGAATAGTTACGAGTCGTTGCTGTCTTCGGCCCCTACCTGGGGCTGGGTTAACAGGATTTAGTTTAGTTGCGATTCGTTGCTGTCCTCGGCCCATACCTGGGGCTGGGTTGACAGGATTTAGTTTAGTTACGAGTCGTTGTGTACGCGGCCCCCACCTGGGGCTGGTTGACAGTTTTTAGAATAGTTACGAGTCGTTACTGCTTCGGCTCCCACCTGGGACTGGGTTAACAAGATTTAGTATAATTATGAGTCATTACTGCTTCAGCCTTCACCTGGGGCTGGGTGGAGAGATTTTATAATAGTTACGAGTCGTTGCTGCCTTCGGCCCCCACATGGGGCTCGGTTGACAAATTTCAATTTAGTTTCGAGTCATAATCACATCATCAACTTTAATATTACATATTCAAACATAGAAATAACAACACCCCACATGCAACTCTCATTTTGTAACCTGTAAACTATCTTCGCATACAAGCATCGACATATCATACATTTTTATTTGAAGTTCTCAACACCATGAAACAACACAAAACACTTGCTTCCTATAAATCCAACCCCGGGTCCTCGTCCTAGGAAGTGGTAACATTAAATTTTATAAGTATAAGGCCGTTTTCGTATATGTCAGTTTATGTAAATATAGTAATTGCTGTCACTCACCTCCTCATTATTTAAATTTACCCTGTTATGCTACCGTATGTCTGTTTGATTAAATGTGATGAATGTTATTTCTGACTTCAACACATATCGACCAACATTCATGCAATGTTGGAAAACTGTATTGAACGATCCTATCTTGAATCCTTTCAGAAAATTTTCAAAATATGTAATGTTAGACTTCATGTAACGTGCTAGAATTCGACAACAGGGAAATATTTTCTTTTCATCACAGTCATCATTGATTTCTAACAAAATTTCATGCGTGGTGGCCGATCTCAATTCAACGAAAATGGTGAATTAAGATCGTATTAGTGAAGATTATTAAAATATCTCTGATAGTTGTATTGAACGATTCTATCTTGAATCCTTTCAGAAAATTTTCAAAATATGTAATGTTAGACTGCATGGAACGTGCTAGAATTCGACAACAGGGAAATATTTTCTTTTCATCACAGTCATCATTGTCTTCAAAAAGGAAAATACAGTGAGGAATCTGCACTCAATTTCCTTTTTGCCCTACTACTTAAACTTTTTTTATCCATGAGATTTGAGATAATTATTTATAAAGTATTAATAAAATATATCGCGCACAACATTGTTTCTAGTATTAATTCTTTAATTCTACAAGTCACCAAATTGGAAAAACCAAGTCACTGGTGAGTAAACATAAATAACATTAACAATTAAAAAGATTATAAATACATTTAACATAGTGACATAAATTACAGTTAAAAAAATCAACATCAAGTAAGTTTTGGTTAGATACAATTCTGTTTTCATGTGATCTTAAAGAGATCTCCAATCTAAAACTATCACAAGTAAAAATATTATGTTTTCTAAGATTATTTTTTGGAACACGTAAATAAATATTAACATTAGAAAAATTATTTTTTAAAGTAAAATAAAATAACTTAAAATCATAATATAAAACTCTGTTTCTTCGTTTTTAAAAAATATTAAGGGCAAATGTCATGAAGCTGGACTGCGCCACTTATATATCTAAAAAATTAGGTGTCTTTCAATCAAAACGGCGGCGTAATGGTTAAGTCGCTTGCCTGTGGAACCGAATATTGTGAGTTCGAGTCACCCTTACGTAATATTTTCTGTTTTTTTTTTTTCAAGTGAATAAATTAAAATATTACTAGCAATAAAACTTCAGATAAAATCAAGTTTTTTTTGGTCATAGTTACGTATGGGATAACAACAATTCAACGAGTTGATACTACCCCATACGTAAAGAGGCTTTGAGCGCAAATGACTATTTAGATATCACCCTACGCATAGTGAATTACGGCAATTAGAGAGTGAGAGAGAGATAAAGCGAGAAAGACATGGAACAATAATTGAAAAGTGATTTTGCCAAATTGTATGACAAAAAAAAAAAAAAAAAAAAACTTACTTTTACCTTAAGTTTTATTGCTAATAATATTTTAATTTATTCACTTGAAAAAACAAAGCATAAAAGAGAGAGACGAACTTACAACATTCAGCTCCGCAGGGAAGCACCTTAGCCACTACACTACCACTTTGATTGAAGTATCTGCAGTTTTTTAGGCATATAAGCGGTGCGGTCCAGCTTTCTGAGATTTGATCTCGATTTTTTTAATAACGAAGGCATAATGATCTAAACTCTTTTACAGACAGGAGTTTTTTTCGATGACCCCCAACCTGTAGATTAAAGCCTATCGAAATCAGTGGGACGGAGTTGTCCACTGACATTTCAACAGTTAAAATCTTGTTTCTTTAACAAAGAATAACACTAAAACGAAACAACCTATTTTAATGCGGAAAAAATTATTTTATAATAGATTTGTTCCTAATTCTGCTCGTCCCAATTAAGGTGCGTAAATGAACTTTTAAACTTTTTTAACTTGCAAGCACGCTCTTACCTCGTTTCGGGTTAAGTGCGTGTCACTGACACTTTGTAAGATTTTGTCGCAAACATAAAATTTTCGAAAATGATTTAAACGGTATTAGCTGTAGAATGCGATTGTTAACGACCGTGCAAAATATCTATACGATAGATTGAAATGCTTTCATTTAAAGCCCAACTTTGTAAAAACCGCTGTGCACTTACCCCACTCCGCCTTAATACATTTTATTCTCCTAATTTTAATCATTCCAAAACAACGACATGTTGAAGAAATTAGCAATTTATTATTTTGCAGCACTGCGTGATGAGAGTTTCATTAATACCTACTTTAGCTAATAAAATTTTTGATGTGAGAATCACTAATGAAGCAGTGTATGTAATATAGCGAACTAGTGATTTTAATTTTTTATAAGAAATATTTGATTCAGCATAGGGGAAGATGGAGAACATTAAGGCAAGGGGGTAAAGTGGGATACCACAAATTTGATATGTTTAATTCTAACTGACCATTAATATATTCTGTTGCAGAAAGCTGCAACCGCATCCTTATTCAGGTACTCCATCTGCTTAGCAAATGGTGACCAGGTGCCGAAGCTAAGTTTTGAAGAAACAGTTGAGAAACAGAATGCAAGTAAATTTTTGGTCATTAACTTCTGCCCATGTCGATAGATAAGTATTTGTTCAGGTAAACATTGTAGTGAAGCTGGCGTAAACAATGGATGGTGTTCTTATTTTCCAGTTTCCATAGCTTTCTATCCAGAATATATGAGCGGAATTTTACAAATTAACGATTCAAGTCGGAATGATACATATATGGGGAACATTGAGACAGTCGAATAATATTTTTGACAATTATTCTAGTTTCAAACATGTGGAAAAAATTTAATATTACATAAACAATTTATCAGAGGGATAAATTTCCCCAGAAATAATTTATTGTAATTTTCTTGAAACTGAAAACCTACCACGAAATCAAAAGAGAAAGATAGCTGATGACACTTTTTCTGGTAACATTAAGCAGGGAGCAGTTTGCCTGATGACAGAGGAAAGGATGAGTGTAAGTAAACCAATGTAAAAATGAAGCTAATCATTTAAAATATTAATAGAATGTAGATGTGTGCAAATTTAAATAGATTCACATACAAGCATTAGACTAAGAAATGACATGAAAAACACTAAGGAACAACAAAGATCGCTTGCTAATTAAATACTCCATTGCTAGAAAATGTTCTATGGACTCGCTGATTGGACTCACTATGGGCTACACATATTTCTGTATGTTGGTTACAAAAATGGCTATTGTAAATGGTAGTAAATAACAAAAAAAAAAAAAAACAAAAAACAGTAATTGCGTGAATTGACTGAATAGAAAGCTTTAAAAAGAGAAATCCAATTTTCATATTGCGAAACTATCGCTACAAACACATCTGTTAAGCAAGCTTTCAAAGTGGGCAGGAAAAAAAATATCTTCAGGAAATGCGTTAGCAAAAGTATCTAAAGTGAAAAGAATGTTGTTTCGTGTAATGATAAAAGACATGAGTGACTAGGATGATCGTGATATTAGTTTTGATGTCTCTAGTGATGATGCAATATCGGACCTAGATTACTTTTCTCAACCTGATCCGGATAGTTTTGAATGACCGAGTAGTGATATAAGAAAGGGGAATGTGCTGGTGGAACTTCAGGGAAAGAAGAACAAACACCTGTATTATTTAAGTGAAATAGTTGGTGAAAAAGTTAATAATGTGAATATAAAGTGAAGTTTCTCAAACAGAACAAGAAGTTTATTCCAGGGAAATTCTTTTACCTACATGTTGAAGATATTTCTAGCGTAGATGAAAATGATACAAAAGTGATCTCACAATACCTTACCATCATGGTAAAACTATAAAACAAAAATTCTATCTGATATTTGACATTGATTTGTCTTCTAGCCATAGGCTAACATTGATAAAAAAGCCAGTGTCTAAACGAAACAGTAACGGTTTTCTTCTCAGTGCACCCCATTTTTCTGGGATACAGTGAAACATAGAACATTTTTTGCAACATAAAATGCTCGTATTTGCAATCTGTTTTTTGTATTTCAATATTGTTAATAGACAATAAAGATATGGATGTATGATAGTGAAGCAATGAATTGATAATGCGGTTGTAAATATTCAAAATACATCATATTCGTATTTGCAATTTGTTTTTTGTATTTCAATATTGTTAATAGACAATAAAGATATGCATGTATGATAGTGAAGCAATGAATTGATAATGCGGTTGTAAATATTCAAAATACATCATATCATATTTTTTGTTTTATCACTGTTTTCCATCTTCCCCTATATATTTTCACCATTTCATCAAAATAAATCAAAACTGATATTTGAAAAATTAATAAATTTTATTTTGTTTCCAGGTTTTTAAAATTAACGAAAGAAATAAAAGAAAGCTGACCATTGAATGAGTCAATTCAAATTTTCTTAATGGATGCCTTAGCAAAAAAAATTTGTTTTTTCCTGAAATTCCAAAAAAGAAAACAATTATTTTTAAAAGATTCCAAGTTTTATCCGAAAGGAACGCCTTTTGATGGTGATTTCTATAAAAAAGATATTCAAACAGTACAGAATATCAAGTGTGATATTCACACTCATTCTGAAGGACCTTTGCAATATGATATTAATGAAAATATAAGTAACTACCCACAAAAATCGAATGAGAAAAATGCTTGCATTAAGATTGGAAAAAAGACTCACACATGTGATATTTGCAAACGAACATTTTTAAGTAGATCAGCACTGATAAATCATCATCGCATTCATACTGGAGAAAAGCCTTACCAATGTGACATTTGTAAACATAGTTTCTCACAGAAGTCCCACTTGACAGAACATTTGCGCATTCACTCTGGAGAAAAGCCTTTTCAATGTGACATTTGTAAACGTAGTTTCGGAAGAAAATTCGACTTGACAGTACATTTACGGATTCACACTGGAGAAAAGCCTTTCCAATGTGACATTTGTAAACGTAGTTTCGGAAAAAGATCGGATTTGACAGTACATTTACGGATTCACACTGGAGAAAAGCTTTTCCAATGTGACATTTGTAAGCATAATTTCACACAAAAGCGTGGCTTAAAAATACATCGACGTATTCATACTGGAGAAAAGCCTTTCCAATGTGACATCTGTAAACGTAATTTCGCTGATAAAGCCAATTTGTTGGTACATTTGCGATGTCATACTGGAGAAAAGCCTTTCCAATGTGACATTTGTAAACGTAATTTCACACAAAAGTGTGGCTTAAAAAGACATCGACGTATTCATACTGGAGAAAAGCCTTTCCAATGTGACATCTGTAAACGTAATTTCGCAGATAAAGCCAATTTGTCGGTACATTTGCGATGTCACACTGGAGAAACCCCTTTCCAATGTGACATTTGTAAACGTAATTTCTCAAGGAAATTTATTTTGACAGAACATTTGAGGATTCACACTGGAGAAAAGCCTTTCGAATGTGACATTTGTAATCATAGTTTCGCAAGTAAATCCAATTTGTCGAAACATTTGTGGATTCACACTGGAGAAAAGCCTTTTCAATGTGAGTTTTGTAATAAAAGATTCCCAAGAAATTCAAGATTAAAAGTACATCTACGCATTCACCATCCGGAAAAGACTTTCTAAAGTGATATTTATAAAGGTAGTTTCGGAAATAAATCCGATTTAACAGTACAATTACAGATTCATAATGGAGAAAAAACCTTTCCAATGGGATATTTGTAAACCTAATTTCACAATTAAACAAAGCTTAATATGTCAGGTTCGGACTCACCCAGGAGAGAAACCTTTCCAGTGTGACGTCTGTAACGTCATTTGACGACAAAATCACAGTTGAATAAATATTTGCGCAATCACTATAAAAAGTTTCCAATGTCACGTTTGTAAATGCAAGTATTCACAATGAAGAGAACATTTTCGAATGTGACAAATGAGTGCATTTTCTCAACAAATCAAGTTCGATAACACATTTGTGCTTTCGTTTTCATCAAACCTTCACTCAAGCTTATGAGGCACAACTTTTTAACAATAAATTTATTAAGGATTATAATTTGACTTAAATTCATTTAAAAAATATCAGTTTAGTGAATGAAGAATTTAAGCATCATTTGGAGTTTTATGTATAAAATCATTACAAAGTTAATTTCTCGAGCAGTTGTGTAGGTTTTAAACATGTTAATACATATTTTCCTTCAATACTTATTGATTGCAACTATATTTTCGAATCATATGACTACAGAATTGTCAAATTATACATATTGACAAGATGTATATTGATTTCTGATTCAGTTTAATTATTTTAATAAAGTATCCATACAAAACTTAATACTGAATTTATGTTTAGAATCATTTATATATGTTCAATGTTTCACAAATCCTTTTTTTTTTCCACGATACTAAAAATAATTCGCCTATTCTATTAACCATGAAGAATTATTAATTATATTATTTGTTCGGGCAGTCTTCTAGTTATGAACATTCGTACTTAAGAATATGAAATTTTATTTATATATTTCACGAAACAGTTTTATGGTCGAAAATCTAAAATATGACGACTTCCCCCGATCCACTATATAAAGCAGCGCTTTTTAAATTATAGGTCTCAACCCGAAATGCGATGGCGAAGCGAAATATTTGGTTTTTTTTTTTTTTTAATTTAATTCCGTTTAATATTTATCTAATTATACGAAATATTTTTTTTTTTTTTTTGTATATTTTATTTTATATTTAATATTTGGGGTCGCGAAAAATCCCGTGATGAAAAATAAGGTTATGAATGAAAAAGTTTAAGAAGCGCTGATTTAAAGAAAATACAGTATCATAAAAAACCAACTTAAAATGTGCAGAAGACATTTTGAATATAAAAAAAAATTCTGCAATTTAGATATGTAAATTACAGTAAGACCCCATTTTACGCGGAAACGAAGGGGAAACAAAGCGCTAAATGAAATAGTGTAATGAAACAGTTTAAACGAAAACGGGGAACGAACTTCAGGAAACAAAGCGCTAAATGAAACACTAAAACGAGGTGTTTAGAACCGGAAATGTAACGACATAAGATACACACTCACTGAGAAACATACAAAAGACTTTATTCGTTTCTTTTTACAAAGCAACAAATAGTTATCAAAATACTACAAAAATTACATTTTATAATAGATATAATAAAAATGAACTGTATTTAATATAATAAATATGAACTATAGTTTAATTTTTCTTGCTTTTAAGGAGACAAAATCATTAATAATTGCTTTCAAAATTAACTTGACTTGTTATCAAATTGCTTTCAAAATTAAGTTGACTTGTTATCCCCTAATTGATAGAATAAATGATTTATGTAATTGCTAGAATTGCCTTGTTAGATAATTTTTCTTGAGCAAGTGGTATCTTATATTATAATTGCTTTCAAAATTAACTTGACTTGTTATCCCCTAATTGATAGAATAAATGATTTGTGTAATTGCTAGAATTGCCTTGTTAGATAATTTTTCTTGAGCAAGTGGTATCTTATATTAAAAAATAATAATAATAAAGCATATTTGCGATTATTAAATCCTGATTGCGATATGCCAATGCAGGAAACGTGAAGGAAATAAATTTCAATTCTGATGAATTTTACATAATTTTACTATGACAGATAGGGTAATCCATGTCTGAATTTTTGCATTAACCAATAAGAAGCTGCTATTTCATAATATTAAATTTTTACATTGACTTATATTTTATCTTATTTGTTTTTGTTGACTTAATAAATTATTTTAACTTGGTTTTAATATGTTTTACTGATGCAGATCCCACCCCTTGAAAATATTTATCATGGGGTCCGGGCCGGGCTCGTCGATCCCCGTCCTCCTGGAATTGTACCACAACACATTATGCTTAATAAAATCAAGCATGATTTGCAAAAGCAATATAATGTAATAGTGCCAACTAAACAGAACCCCAGGGTATGGAATAAAATTAAGAACAACAAAGACGTCAGACCAATCAAAGAACAAGCCAGAGTATACAAGATCCCAATATATGACACTGATGATGATAAGAACATGGAATATATAGGAATCAATAGAAAACAAACTGATTGAAAAAATTCAGCAGCAGAAACATGATTTAGAAGCAAGCAAAAATAATACTCACTATATAGCATTGCCTTTAAAACAAACATTGAAGTT
Organism: Olivierus martensii; assembly: GCA_000484575.1. Lineage (NCBI taxonomy): Eukaryota > Metazoa > Arthropoda > Arachnida > Scorpiones > Buthidae > Olivierus > Olivierus martensii. The sequence continues at coordinate 25,220 of AYEL01086012.1, forward strand.
GATTGGGATAACTCCACTATATTAAAGAACTCAGCAGATAAGGATTATATGCAAGAAAAATAGCACATATATCAAGAAAACATTTATAATAATAATGTTATTAATTTACAGAATCATGTAACCTTCCTTCAGTTTGGGAATATCTCATTGGCCAAATTAAGGAAGAATGTGGTTGATCTTTTAAAATATAGTTATTGGTTTAATTATATTAATGTTTTTTATGTATCTTACATAATTTTTATTATATCTATTTCTAATTGTATATAATTTCAAGTGTTAGAGTAATTTTATGATTTTAAATTAAAAAATATTCTCTAGTATCATTTTTAAAATACTCTGTTCCAATATTTAAATAATGTTATTATATTTTAATTTTTAAGTTATTACACTGAGAATGGGCTTACATGTCTGAAAATACTTTGTTTGTAATAAAAAGTTTGGTTTTGGTTCACTTTTAATCTGTTTTTATTATTTATGTGTGTTCATTATATTTATTATGATAATATATAAGTGTCCTAGTAAAGATTATTAGTAGGAGAAATCCATAAATTTTGGGTATTTCTGACTTCTGATTATGATGTTCAAATCAAACCTTGCTGATGTTGAAGTCAAGAACTACTTGTACTGTATTATTTTTTGCTAGTGTTTAACTAAGCATTTAATACTAGTGATTAGCTAACCATTTCACTCTCTAGATACTTGTATAAAAATATCAGTAAGCAATTAAATACTAATACTAGTACTTAGGAAATTTTTGTCTAAACTGATAGACAGTATTTTATTTTTGTGTTCAAATAAAATTATAATTATTGGCATCTTTGATCATTAGGGTGTCTAATAAATACTAATAAGAAAATTCTAAATGTTCTGGGAATTGAGAAATTTGAGACACCTGTTATGAAAACAGTAAAACAAACTGGGATTGGTGGTGATATTAGTTTTCATTGATCAGAAGAATTTGGATAAAATTCTGTCTGAAATTAGGGATAAACTTTTGGAAATATGTGAAATGAAGAAGTCCTCTTGATGGAAGTAATGAGCAAAATAATTGAGTGGCAATAAAGGGTTATTTGGTAGAAAGCATGGAAGATGTCACATGTTTATGCAAAGAATCAAATTTTAAATGAAACATTTTACCAAGATGTTTTTAAAACAATTACAATAAAATAATAAAAAAAAACAGACTATAAAAATAAAACACCAGCAATTTTTTTTTTCTCACTATGATAATATGCTTTTCTAAATTGCTTTATGTGAACCATAAAAACATTCAGCTCACAGAGCAGGCAATAACACACTCACATTCATTAAAAAATAAACTTTAAAGTTTATATAGTGAAGATGTCTTTGCTTTATGTGTACATTTCTTGTAAAAAAGACATGTTATTGCTAGTTTATCTTGTATTTTTGCTTGATTTAGCATTTTTGAACATTTATTTATTTCCAAAAAATGAAATTAAAATTGAAAGAATACATTTTAAGATTGTAGATGAAATCACTAAGAAGCATAAATGATACTGAACAACAATCACAGATGGAGTTCAAGCAAGGCTTTTAAGCATCAAGCTTTTAAATTCTCAATAATGTAGCCAAATAATTTTCTGTTGAGTTATTTGGACACTCCAAATAACTGAAATAGTGTAAAGGATGATTTTGGAGAAATTTTAAATAAATATAATATTGTAGTTAAATATAATACTTATAAAAAATAGTTTCATTTTATAATTTCCAGAATTTTTGATTGTAATTTCTTAATTTTTGGTAAATATTTTTTATATAATAAAGAAAATAAAGTAACACCTCTTGTTATCTAACAACACCTCATTGGTTGCCATTTTTCATAGGCTTTTATACCGGGTGACTTACAGTCCCATCTATAGAAAAACGAAAATTATTGTGTTAAATTTGGTTGCCAGACAGGCTGGAGGCTGGCGGGCCGCATCCGTCCTGCAAAGTAATTTTGTATTTTAAAACGCGAAAATGTTTTAGCTATTTGTTTAAATCATCGATGTATCGATATATATATCGTTGGTTTAAATCAGCCATCCTCAAACCCCACTCGCGGGCCTCATCTGGCCCGCCATGCTATTACGTGCGGCCGAGGACGCACAATCATGAATTTAATGAAAGCGCGGAATTTTTCTCCCACATGCAAAAAATAAAAAATTTTAAATTAGAATTTTCCTAATTTGCTAGGTCCTTCCTGATGCACTCATAAAATTTTACAGTTCATAGGTCAGTTTGGAAAACACTGACCTATGGCATTCACGAACTGAGAAGTCAAGAGTTTTTGTAGGCGATTTTTTAGAAGTCAGATTTTTTCACGTGACACCAATCGATTGCAGACTGCTGATATAGCATGTTGCGGCCCGCTTAATGTAGCAACCAAATGTATGCGGCCCAGAGAAAAA
>AYEL01086013.1:0-22378 GCA_000484575.1 Olivierus martensii
GTATCGTGTTTGTGACGTACATGTTTCCAGTCACGTGGGATAGTTTCCCATCTGTGTCTAATCTGTGCAAGCAGCTTTGGTTTCCCCGGCGGTTTATTGAAGACGCGGTGTAAAGCGTAAGCCGTGGTCTGTTAAAACTTCGTTTTATGTAATCCTAGTGCCTATCCAAAAATTGAAATTTAAGCATTACGAATCTTATACTAGCCGCCATATTGCACATTAGTAAATATCGTTACTCTAGAGATCAACGCTCACGAGATATATATTATAGCATCGATAGTATGGATGATAATAAATAGAAGAAAATCGAAATGAAGCCTGATTTCGAGGCAAAAAATATATCAGGTAGGTTCATATTTTATTAAATAATAGAATACATGTCGATGACACATTATGATGATCTAACTACACATTAGATTATTTCTCTTGTGACAGAAATTAGTGATTTTTTAAATGTTACTGTATCAAAACGACCGATTGAACATTTTGATCAATGAGGTATAAAATTTAGGATTCTGTTGTTAAAAATTCTCCGAATAATTCAGAAAATATGCAGTAGTTTAATTTTATCTAACTGTGGTTGAGATATCAGGATATATCATATTTTTTGGGCTCATAACAATTATTAGGAATACTGGATTCGAATGCATGAATGCTCGTATATAAGATTTTTGATAACCAAGGCGAAAATTTAGTTATGAATTCTACTACTACTCAATTTATTTTAAATATTTCAGCAAAGTAAATAATTTATATTTACTTTATTAAATATAAACTTATACACTGTAAATACTTTAACTATAAGATAGATTGATATACAGTACTGAATAATAAGAATGTCCTGCTGATATGGTTGTGAATGGGAGAAATGTTCTCACATGACACGTTCTTACCCCTTCATAGAACGAGTGGCCTTCACAAGAGGGGAGAGATCGGTTCGCCCCAGGCAACGAGCTGAATGGGGGCCAAGAGAATGGAATATTATTATTCAGTAAATATTTGTGTAAAACTTTTTGTATAATTTTTAGTTCTTAAAAATTATTTAAGAAAATAATTTTTAAGAACATGTACACTGAAACTGAAAACAAATGTTTTTGTGTTCAAATAAATAGATGTGTCTTTTTGAAAGGGAAGGGGAGTAAAATTCCGCCCCAGGCTGTGGCGTAGCTAAAGTTGTGTGGGCTGTGGTACAGGATATAAAATCGGCCCCTGGGGAAAATTTTATTCTGTTTACAGCTAAAACAATGCCACCTGCACTGATGAATGTAAGAAGAAAAGTTCATTTTTATTTTAAAAATTTATCTATAATAATTATCATTTTTTTTCTTCAAAAAGGAAAACACGTGCAGAATCTGCACCTAATTTTTCTTTTTGCACTACCGCTTAAACTTTTCTATCCATGGGTAATTATTTATAAATTAATAATAAAGTATATCACGCACAAGGTAGTTTTCCAAATACAGTATATGTATCCCTATTTCCTTTGCTTTTTATGAAACACCATCTCTATGAATATTTTTTTATCCTCAACGAAAAAACTTATAATTCAAATAACATAGATGTAATAAAGTTTATGTATTAATTATTAAATGGAAAATGCTTATTTTTTAATCTTCCGTAAAACATTTACTTTATACTTTTTTAGATGTATAAAATATTTCGATACGCAGCAATAGCTCTCTATTTTAAAGTAATACATACCACCAAATGTGACCAGAAAGGTCAGCTGTCACCGAAAATATCGGGGGAGAGGTCCAAGGATAGTCTTTACGTTAGTTAGCGGCAATAATAAATTCATAAAACCATTTACCAACATTTGGATGTCAAACGATCCTGAGCAACACTTATTTATTTAATACAATATATATCAATATTTACAAGAAGATATTTTATAAAACATGTCTGTCATAATAGTCAACTTCAGTTCCTTCAAAATAATTCCGTATATCGTTAACTTTTTCAATATATTGCATTATAGAGCGTCAGAAGAAAGCCATCTGCAATCTGACAAACAAGGATCCGGCTCAATTTAAACCTTGGATTAAACAAGGAATAGGCAAGCTTTTTCTATGTATGGGTCACATTTAAAAACTTTCAAATTGTTGCGGGCTGCACAAAAGAGAAAAAAGAAAAAAAAAATGCAGGTAAATCACAATTGTTTATTCCTATGTGATTACAAATAAATCAGAGGTAGCGCTAGAATACACTTGACACTTTCATTTAACATTAGAACAGTGCTTCTCAACGTGGGGCGTATGCCCGACCGGTGAGGCATATGGTTTTTTTCAGGTGGGCATTTGGTTTTCTCAAAGCGCATTTAAATTTTATACTTGACACTTTCATTTAACATTAGAGCAGTGCTTCTTAACGTGGGGCGTACGCCCGACCCGTGAGGCATATGGTTTTTTTCAGGTGGGCATTTGGTTTTCTCAAAGCGCATTTAAATTTTTAACCCTTTCAAGCTAGGTGGTATGATATATTTACAACTTGAATATGGTCATGTAATGCGCGGTTGTACATAATATCTACAAAAAAATCATTTCCAATGTATGAAAAAAAGCTAATTTCTTTCATCCCTCAAAAAGATTCATTAACAACATTTTCTGATTGTATTGAAAAATGAAAATTTATATTAACAGAGCCTGTAGCGTAGCGCAGCTGGTCGAGGCAAGATCAGTATAACTGTGGCCTCGCTGGGTTCAATTCCTGCAAACTCCAGTTATTAAATATGTTCATCATGGGGGCATCAATTATTTAAAAGCGACTCGGTGGGGCATGGTCCAAAAAGGGTTGAGAAACATTGCATAAGAGGGTGCTAACAGTAATGTTTCTCTGGAACTACTGGAGCGAATTACTTGATTTTTTTTTAAATAACTCTTGGGGTGAGTCTAGAATGTTCAAAAATTTGGCATCACGAAATCATAGTGGGCTTTCGGAAAGTGCCAAATACTCCAAAATTTTCATAAACGGCACATTCGGAACTTAATAAATCGGTCAGTATTGTTCGGATTTCGACGTGGATGGTACCAGTCCATTTGTCTTACAATGGGAGGTTCAGACATTCCGGTCACTGATTTGTTTGAAATTCCGCATCCTTGTATAGTCCCCTAGGCCTAGGACAATATAATGTGTGAGCAATACAGTGCACAACTCAAGCATTGTCGAGAAATTCGCACGAGAAATTTCGTACTGAGTTCATATACTGTATTCTAAAATTTAATTATATTTCGAATGTCTCAGTAGCGCAGTGGTTGGAAATTTGCTTTTATAATTGCGTGATCGGCGGTTCAATTCTTAGGTTTTATAATTTCTTTTATTTTTATTTATTTATTTATTTATTATTATTTTTTTCCTCTTACATTGTTTTATATAAATACAGTTATTTATATATTTTATTTATTTTAAATGTGTTACGCATATATATACAGTACATTTTTTTATCAACAGATGATGCCACTTTCCATTCTACAAGAATATTAACTTGTAATAATTAACTATCAATACTAATTTATAATTATTGATGATAGCATATTTTTTGGCAAATATTCCTCAGATTTTGGTATTTTTTTCCATCTTCCTTTAATAATTTAGGAGAACCTTTTCTATGAAGAGTGCTCAAACTTCAATGGATCATTTTTAGCTAGATTCATTAATTTTATTTTTGTTTCGATTGAAATGAAATCATACATCTTCGGCTTCTTAACTGGCCTATATCGTTTGTTAACTGTGAATCAACTTCAAACGCTGGAACTGATTTTGATAAACATTATTTGGTTTTTATTACATTCAATGGTTGTTAAAATCTTAGGCACGACTTGTCATTGCGTACTCGTTGCAGTGACATCTTCACCTCCAGCAAAAAAGAGGCGGAGCGAGCAACTTTCCTAATATCAAACATGTTAGATACTTGGTGCGATGGTTAAAATCTTAGGCACTACTTGTCATTGCGTACTCGTTACAGTGACATCTTCACCTCCAACAAAAAAGAGGCGGAGCGAGCAACTTTCCTAATATCAAACATTGTTAGATATTTGGTGCGATGGGTCATGCGCAGTGAATACTTTGGAAATTAAGCATGCGTATTTGGATATTGTTGTTAGTTTGTCAGATGAACTATATTTATTAAATAAATTTCAGATTTTAAACTAAATTTTATTAATTTTTATTATTTAATGATGTAATTTGAATCAAAAATTTAAACAATAACAATAATAAAATTTATATAAGAAGAAAAATTTACATTATTTAAAGGTAAATGGCATTGTTTTAAATGTTAAGAAATATTTGCTTGGAGAATAAAACAGCTATTAATTCTGCTAGAATTGAGAAATTCAATCATTATATTGAGATTAAGAAAAAAAAAAAACTTTTTGTTTGTGTTATAATTTTATTCTTTTTTGAACAGCTCACTAATAATATATATACGTATATATAAAGATAAAATGAATATGCAGTACAACAGAAGCCACAGCATTGGCATGTCTTCTGTGTACGTCGGCATTATTCGATCGGTAAAAAAATGATCGAAAAATGTTAAGAGATGTTCGAAAAATGTTGATAGATGTTCTAAATATGTTAATTGTCTGTGAAAACAACGTCGTGAGTGACGTCATTTGACAACCTCCTCGAAGATCGCATCCAGCGACGTCTTATGAAATGGTCACGTGACTCTAGAAATCGCAACTGACGCCAGATCGCAGTCGATGCCATCGACTAGTTTGCGGCCGGCCTTAATAATTGTGTTACACATCAAATTGTTTTGATGTATAACATGTCGAAGCTGCTTTGGTACGATTTGATTCGTCTCATTAAGATTACACAAACGTGATATCTTAATGAGACGAATCAAATATATAAGTATAAGGTCTAGAAATCGCAACTGACGCCAGATCGCAGTCGATGCCATCGACTAGTTTGCGGCCGGCCTTAATAATTGTTTTACACATCAACAATTGTTTTGATGTATAACACGTCGAAGTTGCTTTGGTACCATTTGATTCGTCCCATTAAGATTACACAAACGTGATATCTTAATGAGACGAATCAAATATATAAGTATAACACATCGAGCTGCGTCATACTATAAGCGTACTCTAATGGAAAATAGATGTCGAATTTTCACATGTTAGACAACCTATACAAGCTTCAATTTTTGTGTGAAATTGCTGAAATCTTCTGACGTTGTTGTGCAACTTATAATCTCGGTGATCCTTTTTCCCAATTTTTGAAAATTTTGTTTAACGTATTTTATTCATTATAAAAATCGGCCGACATCGGGATGTCAGAACATTTTGGTTTCTACGACCTCGTGAAGTAAGACGGTATGTGGTTCAATTCCCTCTGAAAGCAGATATTTTTCTTTTTCGTTTTTAAGTAACCTAGCATAAAATTTATTAGATAAATTGAGAAAACCTGGAATTAAGGGTTTTCGGTTACTTGATCATGAATTAGTTACAACAGGCGAGTTAGCTTACAGGCTACGTAGAGTAAAGGCCGTGACACACTGAACGCGACGCGCAGCGAAACATAAAGCTGTGGTCACACTATGCAATTTTTCGTCGCGCGCGCGGCTGCAATAGCAAAGGCAACAACTTGCAATCGCCAAATAGTGGTCACACTGGGAAATGTAGCTTGCGACGCAATGGATAGCCAATGAGAGCACGATAAAATCATCCAATGAAGTTACAGTCAAGGCGGATATTGTTGTTTAACTGTGCAGTATAACAACATTAATCCAGTTTTAATTATTTTAGTTATCTACTACCTAACTTATAATCTCGGTGATCCTTTTTCCCAATTTTTGAAAATTTTGTTTAACGTATTTTATTCATTATAAAAATCGGCCGACATCGGGATGTCAGAACATTTTGGTTTCTACGACCTCGTGAAGTAAGACGGTAGACGTGAATTCGCTAGCACATTCGCCGGATATGACGACATTTTGACGTCAATTCGCTTCGCCTATCGCTTTTCGCAGCTTGGTGGGAACTAAGCCTAATGGAAAATAGATGTCGAATTTTCACATGTTAGACAACCTATACAAGCGTCAATTTTTGTGTGAAATTGCTGAAATCTTCTGACGTTGTTGTGCGACTTATAATCTCGGTGATCCTTTTTTCCATTTTTGAAAATTTTGTTTAACGTATTTTATTCATTATAAAAATCGGCCGACATCGGGATGTCAAAACATTTTGGTTTCTACGACCTCGTGAAGTAAGACGATATGTGGTTCAATTCCCTCTGAGAGCAGATATTTTTCTTTTTCGTTTTTAAGTAACCGAGCATAAAATTTATTAGATAAATTGAGAAAACCTGGAATCAAGGGTTTTCGGTTACTTGATCATGAATTAGCTACAATAGGCGAGTTAGCTTACAGGCTACGTAGAGTAAAGGCCGTGACACACTGAACGCGACGCGCAGCGAAACATAAAGCTGTGGTCACACTATGCAATTTTTCGTCGCGCGCGCGGCTGCAATATCAAAGGCAACAACTTGCAATCGCCAAATAGTGGTCACACTGGGAAATGTAGCTTGCGACGCAATGGATAGCCAATGAGAGCACGATAAAATCATCCAATGAAGTTATAGTCAAGGCGGATATTGTTGTTTAACTGTTATTTCTAGGGTTAGCGTTTAACTGTGCAGTATAACAACATTAATCCAGTTTTAATTATTTTAGTTATCTACTACCTAGAGTTAGCGATATGAGTGGAATTAAAAAAGGATTAAGAAGAATAAAGCTATAATTTTAAGAACTTCGCTTATTTCACGCCAAGCATGATTTTTTTATATCTTTTTTTCGATAATCCACGGAATTGAAGTCCCACAAACAACTATGTTGTTGTAATAATTCAATAAAATTTGACTAGGTCGAATTCCATGTAACCACCATCTTGGACACGTGTCAAGAATTTCCTCGCTTTTCATTGGTTGCGAGCTTGCAACGGTCGCCGGGAAAACAAGCTCTCTTGTTTTCAGGCACGGTTGAAGTCGCGCGCTATTCGGAGGGGGTTTACCAATTTGTTGGAAGATCAATCGCTGTTGCAGTCGCACGCGCGGCGAACAATTGCACAGTGTGACCACGGTTTAAGAAATCAACTTCGAGCGGTTATGCGCGTACAGTGTCTTTTTTAGTGGTATTATAGATTTTCAATGCCAATAACAGCTACGTTATTTTTCTAAAATATAATAATAAATATTTTTTATATTATATATTATACATCACTTTTTAATTAATCAGTGTTACGAATTTATTGACCTAAGTTATTTGTATAATGTTTTATTTAATCGATTTCGCTTTTAGTTATTTGTTTTCATATCGGTACATATACGTTTGATTACTCTTTAACAAAAATTTTTGGCCTTTAAAAAGGCGGTTTATATTTATTAAGATCATTATTCATCATCTGCATCTTCTGATAAGGAGTAAAATATCTGTAATCTCTGAATCGGAATCAGACTGTGTATTTATAATAAGCGATGTGTCCACGCTTTCCTGCTGAATATCTAAATTCAGCGGTTATGCGCGTACAGTGTCTTTTTTAGTGGTATTATAGATTTTCAATGCCAATAACAGCTACGTTATTTTTCTAAAATATAATAATAAATATTTTTTATATTATATATTATACATCACTTTTTAATTAATCAGTGTTACGAATTTATTGACCTAAGTTATTTGTATAATGTTTTATTTAATCGATTTCGCTTTTAGTTATTTGTTTTCATATCGGTACATATACGTTTGATTACTCTTTAACAAAAATTTTTGGCCTTTAAAAAGGCGGTTTATATTTATTAAGATCATTATTCATCATCTGCATCTTCTGATAAGGAGTAAATATCTGTAATCTCTGAATCAGAATCGGGATCAGACTGTGTATTTATAGCTCCTGTTTCTCTTAACGTGCTCAGGGAAAGATTTCCACATTTCTGGTGTAATTCGACTTACTTCTTCTTTGAACAGTCTTTGCACATCTGAAAGTTTAAAAGTTTTATTATTTAAGGTTATGTAACCTTTTGTTTGACACTATGACAATTCAATCGGATTCAGTTCTGCATGATAAGGCGGAAGACGTAATATTTCATGCCCCGCAGCACTCGCTAAATCATCAACACGATATCGAAGGAACCTGTGCTTTTATCTTCTAACCAACATTAGTAACTCATGTTTTAATTCTTCCGCCTGCCAAGAAATCCCTTTACTTGTCAACCAACTTCGGATGTTGTCCTTTCTCCATGAAGATGTTGGTATATCCTCTAAACCAGGGGTTCCCAACGGGGTCGTTTTCGACCCCCTGGAGGTCGATGAAATTTTGAAGGGGGTCGATGATGATCAAGGCACCGGTGATTGATCGGCATAATCAAGATCAAGATTCTATTGATTACAAGAAAATTTATTAATAAAATCGATAATTAATTGTATATTGATATAAAGCTATATCGTGTAGTAAGGAAGAAATCATATGAAAATGCACTAAAATTCTTTAATATATTTTAAAAACCAATAATATTTTTTTAAAATATATTAATTTTATGCAATAAATGCAATATAAAAAAGTAAAACACAGGAAGAATAGTACAAAAAAATAACAAAACATAAATCTAATTTCTATTCAAAGTTCAGACGCTCTGTTCTGCTTCTATTCTAGTTCAGATGCTCTGTTTTCTCGGAATATATCCGGATTAAATCGAAATAATTCAAATCTGAAGATCTATCTGAAACAGAAAACAATACGTTTCATTTTTCTTTCGTACAATTTGCTGTTCCAAGGCGAAAAAATTACGCCAGACTATTTTGTCGGGGGAAGCACACAAATCTGTGAATGGAGTACGTCTGCTTTGTTCTTTATCGTGAACGGACTATAGACGAAAAATGAAACTTTTATAACTAAATGAAGTAAACACTATTATATTTTCTGTCATTTCTCTGACTCTGATAATGAAATTATTATTTCACAACCTGTAACAGAAGTAATACATTCAAAAATTTTCCAAGAGAGATTGCTGAGGAGTATAAACTGGAATTTATGAAAGTTGTTAAAAAGTAGATAAACATTAAATTGTGTTTATTGTTTCATGTTTTATTTCAATTTATTAAATCAAGTTGTTAATAATAATAATTTAATTTTTTAGTATAAAGATAATACAACCATTACGATTAGTATAGTTTGTCCAATTTAGTTGTGTGGGTTCAGACTGCGCATGCGGTTATTTAGACTGGTCTAGTATAGTTTGTCCAATTTAATTGTGTGGGTTCAGACTGCGCATGCGGTTATTTAGACTGGTCTGTTGTGTAAAAAAGGAACGTTTGTTGTTAAGTTGATGTGTTAGCATCAGCTTAGAAAAAGAAAATTTATTTCTTACATTATATTAAAATTTATATAAAGCATTTTTCAAAAAGTAACAATTATTCAACCTATCTAAAAAAACTCAGCTAATTAGAATTCCCAGTTTTCCCACCCGTTCTGCATGTACACCCCTTTTTGTAAATGAAGCTTGTTCCAATTTGTGACGTTTTCCCACATAATTAATTTGGACAGATTATATTTAGAAATCAATGACTAATATCATTATGCCAAGACACAGATTAGTTGAGACAGATAGGACACTCTCATAGACTCTATTGTATACAAGAAATGAATGAAAGCGCCTCTATGGAGAGTTCTTGAAAAGAACTCAACTATTAATAAAAAAGATGTTTTAATCTATTGAAAGTTTTAATTATAAAAGTTTTTTGTAATAAAACTGCCATAAGATTCGTAGAAACAATAATAACCGACCTTCCGCTATCTGCAACAAAAGTGAAATGAGTAACGCCCTTCCACTATCTACAACAAAAGTGAAATGAGTTACCTCTACGGTAACGCCAAGTATTGCCAATAGTGGCAGCACCTTCGATTAAACGAAGTGTCCCATCTGTATCAACTAATCTGTGATGCCAAGATATTGACTCTGCAGGCGAAACAAATAAACATTTCTTGATTTCATTCCTGTCTATGCTAAGCTTAAGATCATCGCTCAATATTAAACTCATAAAAGAGTGGAAAAAAATTTAAGTAATTGTGCGCCGCACATTTGCGGCTGACTATTTGCACTAGCAGATTTTTTCGTCCGCTCACAGTAAGTGAAACGGGCCTTAAGAGTATTTCATCAATCTGTTATCAGACCATAAAGTAGTAGAATTGGTGTAAATATGATTGCAAGTTGGCTTACTTTCGGCATTTTACACAACTTTTAACACATAGAGAAATTGACATCACAAAATTTTCAGGTGTTATATCATTTTAACGAAGGCTAAGTCAAAAATAACCCTATGGCTAAGGACTTTTGTTTAGAATTGCCTTTTCTACATGCTTCTCCAATTTTTCTCAATTTTATGAATCATCCTGTATGTCTATATATAAAAATCTGTTAAATATATCCATCCATATTTCATATTTTAAAAGGATTGAAAATGGGAGTAAATTTGTATGGCGCATCTTAACAAAAAATTAAATGATTGACGCATGAACTATTGACGGTTGGCCACTCCTGGTCTAGATACTTAAATATAGTTACGTGTAAAGAATAAGCTGTCATATAGTCTAAAACAACGTTTCTCACTCTTTTGTGTCGCAGTCCAACATTGGGTCGCGTTAAATTTTTAATGGATCTCGAAGAAACTGGTAAAATACCAAAATAAACATATAAAAAAATAAAAACTAAAAAATATCTTTTAGATTAAATTCAAAAATGTTTGAATAGTATCAATTTCTGATAGGTTAATTTCTTAAGTTAATTTTGACATTGTGAATGTAACTTAAGTCTATGCGCATGTTTGTTCCTCCCGTCCCGGCGTTATCGTTACATTCCCCTTCACAATTTTGCTAGTTTTGAGCTAGTATGTAAGCGTTAATTGTCAGAAGAGCAATAAGAATAACTTTGTATGTACTAACTGTTAAATAAAACGGTAATTACAGTTAGTTTTAACTAACTGTAATTACCGTTTATTAAGAAGTCAGTGTGTTCATGTAGTTTGTTAAAATTAGTAATCGTGTTTTGTACGTAGATGAAGCGTGTTTTTTTGTGTTGAAGTATAAGAATTACAGTACTGTATATGCTTTAATGTAAATGTTCATGGTTATATTTTGTTATACTGTATATGAGTAATATCTCGTATACCATTGTACTATAAATTGATATATACAGAATCAATAAATAGTACATTAGTACATATAGTATCATGCTGATATTCTACCTTTTTTATTTTATATGATAAAATAAACAATTGGGTCGCAGTATGATTTCACAAAATTATGTTGGATAGCGCAATAAAAGATCGAGAACCACTTTTTAAAAAATTTCATATAAGATTGGACAAAAAATTCCATTCCTCAATTTTTTTATCCTAACATAGCTCCCGTTTATCAGACAAACTAATAGACTGTTTGTGTGTATTGAAGTGCTATTTTAATGTAAACTTTAATATTTGTAAAAAATTGCAATTATTTTTCCAATATTTTTTGAAATCTGATCAATTTTTTCAGTATAATTACAGTATAATACTAAATAAAATGCATGTCGAAGTGCTATTTTAATGTAAACTTTTAGTAATTGTAAAAAATTGCAATTATTTTTCCAATATTTTTGAAATCTGATCAATTTTTTCAGTATAATTACAGTATAATACTAAATAAAATGCAAATATAAATCAACCCAATATTATTTGTTTTCATTTTGTATAATTTTTTCTGCCTTACTTTTGCTTTATCCTATTTAAAAACAGGTATTATTTTAATTAAAATTCTCGAGATTCTTGAAAATTTCCGAAAAGATATTTCCAGAAATAAATTAATTACTAATTCGGGAATTTCCAAATTTCGACAAAACAAAATGTTCAAAAAAAAACACAATTAGTAATCATATATTGTAGCATTTGCAATTCCCGATTAAATAAGAAAATTAGTTGGCAAAGTTATATCATTGAATGACCTTTTTGGAGAAGGAATAGAATTTTATGCCTATCAGACAGACTATTAACTTGACGTGTAAATCTTAGAAGAAAACAGACTAACGGATTGGACAGACTAAGGATGGAGAGGTGCTCAAGAAAACAATGACAATCAACTTGTACGGTTAATACCTTTGACCTTATTCGAGAGTGAGAGGGAAATACATCATATCCCAAAAAGGGAGGACAAATACCCTGAATATTTCGACGAGCTCGGATAAAATTTGAAAATACTGTTGCACGACATCAATAGTTTTCAATTCTGATAATTCTATTGTTGTGGCAGACCATTTTATAGATGCGATGATACTTTTGGTCAGTGTTTTTAGTTTCGGGGCATTTCAGATCCAAGTATATCAGCAAAACTATTTTTAGATAAGTGCAGACACGTTTGAACAATTACAGCAGAACAGATCATTACTTTTGGGAATACCTGATATATAAATATCAATAAATATATAATATTTTTTATGCTTGTTTAGATAAGTGCAGACACGTTTGAACAATTACAGCAGAACAGGTCATTACTTTTGGGAATACCTGATATATAAATATCAATAAATATATAATATTTTTTATGTTATAGAAAATACAACTACAGTTTTCCCTTCAATCTTAGGACTTCTGAACTCTTCATAATCGTCTTAGTCTTGCGTTTTGGATGATTTTCTGGTGTGGATTCATCTAAACACGGTGCGCAACAATACGTTCTAAACTTCTCTGCCGATGGAAGGGGCAAGAAGTTTGGAACTTATATTTCCTGACTTGCAGGACGACCGAGAGAAATTTTCGTGCCCGTGACAAATTTCTGGTCCGGACCCCACTTTATAAAGGGCATCACTTTGGTTTAGGAAAAGAAGTCATATGAAAGATTAAGCATTTGTTTATAAAAGGCAAACAATAAGTTCAAAATTCCATACATTACATACATGTTATATATAAAAAAATATTTTGGTACAATTGCATTTGGTGCTCTGTCGGCAGTCTGCGAAGTATCGGACATGTAATGTGACACTTCTGGAATGATGGTCGGGACCTTTCGTTGCAGGCCCGTTATAAAAGTCACGGATTCATCCCCTCTCTGCGGTACAGGGTTGTCCCGATTTTGTGAAAATTAGGAAATTCCAGTTGGGGAAGGGACTCAAACAATAATCTTCCCTCTAATCATTCCGTTCTAGTACTGATACTGATTTTTCTTTATACATCTGTCTCATACGGAAGCTGATAATCGATTATCTTGCGTCGGTCTTCAACAGAGGCTGCCGGTCGATTCTCTGAGGAATGCCACTAGGCCCAGGACTAAACATCTGATCTTTGCTCTAATATGCCTGGGCTCAATGTATTTCGAATTTGGTTTATCACGGTTGGCTTCTGCACAAACACAAATACCGTTTTTACGCTGCTGGTAACGAAATAACGTGCAGGGCAGATCCACTCAATGTAGTTTATTTTTTCCTGGGCTCAATGTATTTCGAATTTGGTTTATCACGATTGGCTTCTGCACAAACACAAATACCGTTCCCAACGTAACCTTTGTTTACTTTTCGGGATTTACGCTGCTGGTAACGAAATAACGTGCAGGGCAGATCCACTCAATGTAGTTTATTTTCTCCTTGATTCTCGTAATTCGTCTCAACCATATTTAGCTTCTTTATTCTCCGTATATATTTATCTCATTTTATTAATTACAAATCAAATTTATCGCGGTCTTCAGAGTATTAGTAATGAGTTTAGATGTAATATATTTAATTCTCTAATTTATTCACTTTAATAAAATTGCTTAATTCCTCATTATGTATATGATAATGAGGAATTAACCAATTTAGAACTTTCCAGCACTGCTTGTTTATAATTAGATTTTCATTTATAATAAGAAATATTTGATATAGAATATATTTTTTCATCATTTTAGCAAAAGAAAATTATAACGGATATATAAAAAATAATAAATTTTATTCTGTTTCCAGATTTTTGAAATTCAAGAAAGAAATAAATAAAAGCTGACCCCAAGGGTGTCTACTTAAATTTTTCATAATGGATTCAATAGCAGAAAAATTCTTTGTTCTGAAATTCCATAAAAAAAAACAATTATTATTAAGAGATTCTAAATTTTCTGCGAAACGAAAGCCTTCCGATGTTTATATCTGTGAACAAAATTTTCAGACAAAAAGGAAGATTGAGACCGATATTCAAACACACAATGAAGAATCTACTTTGCAATGTGATATTAGTAAAAAAATTAAAAAAAAACCCCCAAAAAACGAATAAGAAAAATCCCTGCACTATGATTAGAAAAATGTCTTCCACATATGTTTGTAAACGCTCAGTTTTAAATAAATCAACACTGATAGAACATCGACGTATCCATATTCCAGAAAAAGATTTCCAATGTGACATTTGTAAACGTAATTTCAAAAGAAAGGCTTATATAAAAAGACATCAACGCACTCATACTGGAGAAAAGTCTTTCCAATGTGACATTTGTAAACGTAGTTTCACATATAAATCTTACTTCCAGTTTTCGGTTTTGTTTTGTCAGTTAGACATTAAGTGTTGTTAGATTGTTTTGAATTTAATTATATTTAATTTAGAATTTAGTTAAAGACCTGAGCTCAGGCCGAACTCTGGTCTGCAGAGTCGTTAGAACCGTTAAGTTTAATTTGTAATTAATATTGTTGATATTCATTAGAATTTGTGACTTTGCAGTATACGAAAAAATTATGAGAAAGGGAGGAAAGACAAAAGTACTTGTGTTTGAGAAGTGAAGAGCATAGAAAATGTGAGATGAAATTGAACAGAATGATTTTAGAATAGGTGGATAAGTCTGTATGCTAAAAGTAATATGCTTGAAAGAGAGGGTCTTACTGATGGCAAGGTTGTCAGAAGAGCAAATACTAGAGTATTATTGTGGGTCACTTGAGAGGTATGCTAAAAATGAGAAATCTATCAAAAGTAGATTTGATAGAAAGGATGGCTATGTATCAATACACATAGCCATCTTAACACTTTTTGATGTATGATGTATAGCAGTGAGATCTAAGTAGTGTGAAAGATTTAATGCAATAGAGATGAAATACTTCAGCAGTACAGCTGATGACAAAATATAACTGTGTTTTATTAACAAAGTATGAGAGCAATGTAGAGTGAAAAGGAGTGTTATTGATGCAATATGTCAGTCTACATTGAAATGGTCATGTGGAATGAATAAATGAAGAACATTTGACAAAGAGACTGCATGATGGGCTAATTAGATTAATTTTTAAAATGCTGCCAAATTACATTTGGGATACTATTGGTGGTGACCACTTTTAGAGCCCACACATGCTGGTCAACAACCCATAGTGAGGTCAACAGTAAAGTTGAAGTTGAGATTAAATGCACCAAATCCAGACTACTAATGAAAAACTGGAAAGGTGAATTGAACCCAGATTCTCCAAAATAGTAGGAAATTATTTTAACACAAGACCATCTGACCAACTAATGTGTGATAAAAATGTAAATAATAAATATTAAAACAAATGAATGAGTAACTGAGCATATATGAATTTGGAAGTAATAATAAGAAGTATGCATTTATAAATAAGAGGATATTGTTGAAGAAGCTCATATATTGTGTAGAGATATGAACGTGTGCTATCTTTTGAACAGTAGTAACTTATTCTTTTTTTAAGTACTGACCACCCTTTTATAAGAATATGGATATAATATTGTATTAATAATATCTCCAAAATAATTATTTATGTAAAATAAACAACTATATTTTGATAACTCAAAAGATAAATTGTTTTAAATAATAATCAAATTCTTAACAAGTTGTACTGTGAGGAAGTTAACTCTGACTTGTCCTATTTTATTTTATTGTGCACTTTATTATTTATCGTTATTTTCATTTTTATCTAACGTATTATATTTTAGTTTAAGAGTTGACTTACTTCCACATTCTCCATTGTAGTAGTTAGCAATCACGTGTTACGGAATTGGGAACAGTCCTCCGGAAAAGCTGTCCCGGGTAATGACGTTATCATCTAATCTAACTAAGTTTTATCAGTGATCCGATATGAGAATGTAAGAATGATCTCATATTGAGGCTTTGTTCGTATATAATTAAGTTGTAAAGAGGATGACATGAATTGATAACTCTGTAAGCCAATAAATTTAAACATGTTACATATATTTATGTAAATGAAGCAACACGGGATTGTACGTCACTCGGATATAAAAGTCGACGCAACCAATGACTCACCGAAGTGTTGTATCGATGTAAGGTTGGTTAAGTGACATTCAAATTCTTGTAAAGATCTACGATTGCTTGAAGTTTTGTATCAGTAGTGGAGGTACTAGAAGTTTAGTAGTATTTAAGATTTATTTCTTGTGAATAATCAGATTTTTGGATATTTGAATTGAATTAAATAAGTTTCATTGTTTATTTGTAACATTAACACTTTTGTAAGTATTCCTGAGTCTAATAAATTTATATTTTTTGTTATTTAACTTGTTCTGAGAAGTTATTCAATTTATTAGTATAAGTTTCTAACATCGTTTTGTTGTTCTTAGTTCTAACACTTAATCGGTATTTTTAGTTGTAAGTTCCGATTTCTGGTTTTGTTTCCTCGGTTCGACGTTACGGTGTTGTTTAGATTGTTGTGAAGTTAATTATTTTTAAGTTAGAATTTAGTTAAAGACCTGAGCTTAGGCCGAACTCTGGATTACAGTGTCATTAGAACCGTTAGGTTTAGTTGTAATTAATAGTATTGATATTTGTTAAAATTTGCAACTTTGCAGTACTACCAGTAATAATTAAATTATTATTACAATTTTATTAATTATTAATTACTTTAAATCAAATTGGTTTATTAATTATAATCCAACTGTAATTAATAATTCAATTTGACTTAAGATAACTGTTTTTTAGGTTATATCAGGCAGCAACTGTACATAATTATTATATTTTCTCCATATTCAAATTTTTAAATATAAATTTTTTTATCACAATATAATACATAAATATAGTCAATCAATAGTCATTCCAATCTTTGGAAATGTTGACGACTATTGTCATCTACTGAAAAATAATCATATAAATAAGAAAAAAGCAAGTAAAAGGAATAAAATTGAATATAATGACAATAATTAAAGCAATATAATATTCTAATTACTATGATTATAAAGATAATAGAAGTAAACTTGATTTAAATTTAAGATTATCTTTAATTGCAAAATACAATTTTAAAATACAAAAATTCTGAGAAGACAATAATTTATAAATTGAATATATACAAAAAATGTTATCAGTTTAAGCAAATGTGGGAAATAGATTAAAAAGCTTCAAATAAAAAATTTTAAAAGGAAGACATAACAAAATGAACTAGCAACAAATAAAAAAATAATTATTTTATTAATTAAGTGAATCAAAATAAATATTTATGATGATTCTAAAAAACATTTTGAACAAGATAAAAATTGCAAGAACTTGGAATTAAAAGATATTATTAGTGAATGAATATTTAGTATATCAATCATATATATTATGATTAATATTGATCATATTAAATCTTAAAAATATAATTTCACTTGGAATTAAATCATAGTCAAAATGTATTATTATTATAATTTAAAACTAATTTATCATTTGATTTGATTTACTATTTATTAAAAATTTAATTGTATTTTATATATTTTACCTTATTCCAAATTCTTTTCATACCAACATCACTACTAGAGGTTTGAGGTTCTATAGAGGATGGCCGATGCCACGTATGTTTAACAGGTCTAAATAAAAATTTATCATCAAATACATAAATAAATTATAACAACACTAATTACTTTAATAATAATTATTTAAAATCTTTAAATTTAAATTACAGAAATAAAAATAAAATTGTAAATAATACCTGGCATAATCTACAAAATCTGTTACTGGGGCAGTGACTGGTGCTGATCGTGTTAAACTTTCACTCTGTTTCTCTGTCCAAGAATCCCTATTTTCAGCTATTGTATTTGTTGCAGATGAATTTATATTATCAAAAAATACTTCATCCACCAACTGATCAGTATTTGAAAATATCTATAGTAACAGTGAAAATAAAATATCTTAAGTTTTTAATAATTGCTTAACTTATAAATCTAATTTTAAATATATATAAATAAACTTAAAATAATGTGAGATCTAGCAGGATTTCAATAAAACTCCTATAACAAATAATTATGATTGTTGTTTTAAGGTTCATTTATGACTTTCAGGTTGATGTCATGTACAGCTGCTATATCTATAATCTGAATTTATAGTTTTACTTTATATTTAATATAAGGTGTGTGAAAAAGTTCTCGCTGTTTTTTTTTTTTGAAAAAAGAGTCTTTATTTAAAAAATAATGAAAATAAATACATCAATGAAAGTATTGTCCATCGCTGGCCAATACTTTTGCCCATCTTTCAGGTAACTGTTGAATGCTGTTGCGAAAAAAATCATCATCTTTCGAGGCTATCCATTTGTCAACCCATTTTCGAACTTTGGCGTCATTCGAGAAGTGCTGGTCGGCCAGGCCATGTGCCATCAATCGGAAGAGGTGGTAATCTGATGGAGCGATATCTGCGCTATACGGCGGTGGGGTAAAACATCCCAACCAAGCGCCTGCAGTTTGTCCTTGACCGACTTTGTCACAATGCTGCTGTGCGTTGTTGTGCTGGAAAGCCACCTTATCATGTCGTTTGGCGTATTCTGGCATGTTTTTCCTTGATCGCTCGGCTTAAACGCAACAATTATTGTCCGTACAATTGTAAAATTGTTGTCCGTACAAGGTTTAGCTTGGGTCTTGGTCGATCAAAGCCTCCAACTCATCGTCTTCGAACAATTTCGGCCTACCACTGCGTTCGTGGTCTTCAACTTCGAAATCACCGTCTTTAAAACGGTGAAACCAATCACGGCACGTTGTTTTACTAGGAGCATACGTATCATAAGCATCCATAAGCATATCATGTGCTTGAGCTGCAGTTTTCTTTAAATGAAAGCAAAAAAGTAATGCTTCCCGCAAATGGCGCTTATTCGGTTCAAAATTCGACATTTTTGTGCGCGAACAGCAAATGACAGTGTAAAAAAATCACTAATTTTTTGACGCAGTCTTATTGATAGATTGTTAGGCTTTGAGAATGACGCTTCTGTCGTGACAGATTACGTCACCATTTACGTGCAGAGCCATCTATCGGAAAACAGCGAGAACTTTTTCACACACCTGATATTTATACTTTATTATATTATCTATGTCCATTATAGATTGATTATAGAAAAGGTGACATAAATTTTATTAACTAGCTATAAAACACAGAAGTGTAAATGTTTTATGAGATATAAGACTAGTACAAAAGTATTGATGAGAAAGTGCAATATGGTTTATTCTCAGTACTTGGCAAGAAAACAAATGCTAATATGGCCAAAACAGCAAACAGTGTTTGGTAAAAAAGCTGTGTAGAAAAACCATGTTTAAATGATTTCAACTATTCTGCAAGGGAAACGAGTCTTTAAAAGACAGAGATTGGGACGATTGTCAACCTCCATGAACGACAATTTGATTGAAAGATTCAATTATTGCAGTTTGAGACAGTTTAGTTAAAAGAATTTGATTATTATGAATAGGTTTTAAAGTATCTACAATTTGTGTGTACTGCAAAAGATCAAATATATGGAAATATGGATGGCTTCTCCATCATGACAATGCACTATACAACATTGTTCTCCAAATCAGGGAATTTTTGGCAAATGACAATATTCCTTTAGTGCTACAACCCCCATATTCCCAATTTGGCTCTGACTGACTTTAAGCTCTTTCCAAAATTAAAAACAGTCATGAAACAAAAGATTTGAAAGCTTGGTTGATATCAAAATTAACACGAAAGCCTGATTACAGACCATACCGAAAACTGAATTCTCGCAATGTTTTGAATAATGGCAGGCTTACTGGAATAAAATGTGTGACCCAAAGACAGTACTTTGAAGGTGACTAGAACTATTTTAATGTGGAAATGTGTAAAATAAAAATATTTTGTTATTATATGAACTTTTTGATCATGCCTTGTATATGAATTTATATAAAAAATACTTCAAATTTTAAACTACTGAATCTGCAATTATATATTTTGTTATTATTTTGTGACTTGTTGTATTGACTAAAATTTATGACTTTTTGTATTGATTTGAAATTTTTAGGGATAAGAGAAAAAATAATTTCCTATTTTGTTGAAAAAAATAAAATTTTTTGAATAAAAATTGATGTTTTATGAAATATTTTAGTTTTCTGTCTATCAGATTTAGACGATTTGTTGAATTCTAAATCTTTAATGATTAAAAAATAAATAAATAACCGCTTTAACAAATACACAATTCAGATATCATGTAAAAACATCAATCTCTTATAAACAACAAAAAATGAAGAACGAATATGGTGCTGATTTGCTTCAATCTTTGGAAAAAATAAATACAACTTCAAAATTTATTTCTAGATGGAAGCACTTGTATTGAGTGTTTAAACAGTATTGTCATGCTATGCATTAAAGATCTGAGGATGTGTTAGATATGGGAATAACTTTATATTGATTTTAATTTGGTTGTCCATGCTTAAAATGGGCTTGGGTGTCAGTATGTTAAAATTTGAAATTAATAAAAAAATATTTAACATTTTATAAAATAAATTTCTGTAAACATCTCAAAACAAACAAGAAAATATTTTTCTTCTTTTTATTCTTATTTTAGATTATTTTTTTATAAAATTTTCTCTTTTAATTATAATTTAATAAGATATGTTAAACTGATGCTAAAAGATGGAAATAATTAAAAATCATTATGAACAGAGAGAGAGTTGCAAAAGTGAGATATCAGAAAATCTGATTAAAAGAAATTTATCAAGAAACCTACTTATTTACAGTATTTTTCTTTCTTTCTTTTTTTCTATAAAATTAATAGATAATGACAATTCATGTTTAATTATTTAGTCTAAAATATACTTACTAAAAATGAAAAAATAACTACAGATATTTCACAACTATTTTTACAGTAACATATGAACTGGTTAATAAAGACCTCAGTTAATGGAAGAATGTTTAGTCAAGATTCTACTGTGCTTAGTTCAAGTTTTATTTTTTTCAAATTACTTAATTTTGATGTAACAAACTGTTTTCCTAATAAGATATAAAATTCATTCTTAAGAGCTATTAAATGTCATGCTTAATAAAAATAGTTATTACAAGGTTTCATATATATTAAGATCTCATATTTGATCATAAGATTTGAATCTTAAAATCAAATATGGAGAGCTATATTAAAGCATAATACTCACTTGTGATGGTGGAAGCCCAGAATCATGGCTTTCTTCATAGAAGACACTGCCTGCTGTAGATGCTGCATAGCTTAAAGGTCGATGATGAGCACAAGACGTTCGTGGTCGAGCAGATGACATCCTCCTAGCCACATTCTTAAATTAAAGATTAAATATTAAAAATTTTTTGTTTTTGATCTATTTTATATATATACATAGTATATACGACCACTTGCTTTTTTGCATAAAACGAAGAACTGTATAAGCACTATTAGCAAGGTAACAAAAAACTTTTATTGGCACATAACGTTTTCAGACAATATTCAGTCCCTCTTCAGTATGCCTATCTTTTAGTGGAGATTACAAAAGTTATTAATTTAGAATATAACAAACGTTCCACTAACAGTTATAACATTCTAAGATTCTAAAAATTGAACACACTAAGATTTAAACAAATTTATATGCATTACGCAATCATATATCATATCGAAAAACGAACATTAATATGTTAAGCATACGGTATACATAGTACAATAAATACATATATGGTTATATTACCAAATAAATAAATAAATAAGAAGGTATTACTACACAAATGAAATAAAATAAACAAAATATAAATAAAATAAAATAAAAAGTCTTAGTATACACCATGTAGGTGTTAGTCCCTGTCTAATACGACGAGTCTTGAGTTGTTATAGTTGTAAAAGTTTTTAAGAGAGAGTAAGCATCTTCAACAGTTCCCCCTAGAGAGCACAGAGGAAAGTACAGCCTTTTCATATCACTTCCGCCTTAGAAATAGTAGGAGATCAAAGGAGCACACCTTTTCCATGCTAGAGGGAGGTCCACCGGGGTGTTATCATTAATAAGGCACTTGTCTTTGTTACTCCTTTCGATTTCAATGGCCTCTAAGGTGGTAATCCCTCTATTGTCATAGACAGGTTTAATGACATGTGCATTTGCCCAATCAATGTCGATATCATGTTGGTATGCCAGGTTGGCCAATGCTGTAGTCAGTTTCCCTTCAACAATATCTTTCTTGTGCTCATTTATTCTCCTGGATAAGTTCCTTTTAGTACTGCC